>OV121092.1:1465000-1677500 GCA_921293015.1 Phorcus lineatus
ACTAGAGTTGATTGAATGCGGTTATAATCAAATTGTCCATGCATAATTCGACTGGCAATGAAATAATTGATCCCCCGTTCCGGTAGACTACATTATATAATATCATATAAGATGTTGTTTTCCTCGAGATAAAAATTTCCTATTATCAACAATGAATTTCTCATTGATATTCCGAAAGTCGGCTTTTCACCATGTAAAGGACAATCACAAGATATAATGGACATTCTGGTTGAACTTAAATAAATAAATAAGTAGTTGAATAAACCATTATGTGGCATTATTGATGACAACGCATGTCCATTTTCAAATCACTTCTTATTAGTTTTCGGAGTGAGTAGTCTAGAGGATTATACAATGTCTAAAGGCTGATTAGCACAATATCAACGAGGAAAAGGTAAACATGGTAGTCTTCGTGAAGCATTATCATATGTGGGATAAGGCTATCCGCAAAAGTACAAATTCTCAGAAATCTCAGGAACTCTTTTAGCACTATATCAGCACTATACGAGAACAACTCGCCTTCAAGGAATCGAAATATCAGTCCCATCTCAAATAAGATTACAAAAAGAAACTTATTTCAACAGCATAAACTTTAACTTAATTAGCCAACATACACGAAAGTTCACAACAGATGGCTTTTTAAGTAAAGCAAACAGAAAATGTTATTTCCTTTCATCAACCTTTTCCTTCAATGATAGCATTCTACGGAACTCTTAAAACAGCATTAACGTTAACTTAATCAGTCTACATACACGAAAGTTCACAACAGATGGCTTTTTAAGAAAAGCAAACAGCAAATATTCTTTCCTTGTATCAACCTTTTCCTTCAATGATATCAGGCTACAGAACTCCTAATGGAGAGGGGGCGCTCTTCTGTGAAACAGCATGTCGTTGTTCTGTTGTAGGAAGCAGAGCCTCATCTTGATGCATTTCAGGACCTCAATAGCATCAGCGGTCAAAAAGTTGTAGATTCCCTGGCCCGTATCACAATGTCGCCCTGCTTCGAACTTGAAGGCTGTGGGACTATTGCCAAGTCTACGGATCATCTTCAGAGACCACTCAAAGAGAATCTCGTGGTTTCTCGGCCTCTTCACCATGATGGAAGTAGATGAGATGGACAGGATAAGAGGTCCCCGGAGTCCTACCAACCATGATGCCTGGCAGCTTTCGTCCACGAACACGTTGAAGTCAAACACTGAAACATATTTATCTTGGTAATGCAGCGTGTTGCACAAAAATCGTCAATTCATATTAACCAAGCAAAGGCTCATTAGTAAATCAATAATATGTTCTCATTGAAAGTAGTTTAGTATTCCCTTTATTACTTTTCTATCTATGTTATTTGCCAAATGTGTGCTGTCCGCAGGGCTTGTGCCATTGTGTCGGCGGTACTGATATATTTACAGACTTCTCAACTGCAATGTTATTGTGAAATGTCATGTGCAGTGGTATCACACATGTTAAAAAGCACCATCAAATACTGCACTGCAATATATTTCATGGACGAGATGAAATGCTTATAAACTGATGAGGGATATGAAAAACAAATGTAAAAATCTAAGATATAAGTATTTTGAAACTGTTACGATCTCAAAATACTTTACCATAAGATTGTCTACCTAAATCCAATCTTACCAATTGTGTCATGGAATTTCTTCTTGAAGCTTTCATCGATACTGATGTCAAGAGGAGTCTGGTTGTAGCGAGTTCTTGCTTTGGGACTTGCTCCAGCATTCAGGAGAGAGACACATGTGTCAAGGTATCCTCCCCAAGCAGCACAGTGCAGAGGAGTTAGTCCCTCGGCATCAGGGGCGTCCAGGTAAGAGTTGTTGAAGGTCAGGAACTCAACAAGTTCTGTGTGTCCTTTAGCTGAAGCCCAGTGTAATGGTGTCCTCATTACCCAATCAAGGCTGTTGACGTTGGCACCTGCATTTAGGAGTTGGGCAGCAACTTGAGTGAACCCACCTTGACAGGCATAGTGCAGAGGGGTTGCTGCAACCCGAGGTCCTGCTTTGTTGACATCAGCTCCTTTCGTCAGAAGAAGCTTTACGATTCCAAGTTGACCTCTTTCTGAAGCAATATGCAGAGGTGTGGATCCAAGAATAAGCGTTTGTGTCACATAACTATTGATACTTCTGCTGTGTTGAGGCAATAAGCAAGGCATCGTTGATCCGGGCTCATAGAAAACTGAATCGGCGCCAATGTGCTCCAGTAGCAGAGCCATAGCTTTCACATTTCCTGATAGAGCGCATCCTACCATTGCTTGGCTCTTCTCCTTCTTAGTAAAAGAGCATCTGTCCAGAAAGATTTTGCAAAGTTCATGATTCTTGTTCCATGCGGTCCAATAGAGGAATTTTCCACCATGATCTTTATCAGAGCTGTGGATGCTACACTTCCCATGTAATTTTACTGATAGGTTGGATGGAGACCTTGAAACAAGACCTTTATCCTTCAGGTTGCTGTAGATGGTTTCAGTAAAACAGGCCGTGCTACAGACATCGTGGGAACAAACCAACGCAAAGGATCCAGCTGTTATTTCCTTCTTGAAACGCTTTGAAAGAGCCGTGTAGTAGGTTGGCGACAGATAGAGGTGAAAACTTCTTCTATTCCCTTCTGTCCTGGTCAGACTGCCATTGAATTCTGAACTGATTCTGACTCTGTCAAAGATAAATCTCAGGGAACCGTGTTCAAATATGATTTCCGGGTTCCTCTCCCCAACAAGATACATGACAGCATCATATATGCAAGGATGGATAAATGACGCATAGTCGCCTTCTACTGAAATGAAAGTTCCAATCAGTAGTTTCAAGTCCTTCCCCATCTCAATGGTGGTGGGTTTAGGGTCCTTGACTTCCCCATACTTCATGACAAGTGACATGTTTGTCTTCAAGTCGTCATCTGCGTTATTGTCATTCTCAAATAAAACCATGTTCAGTCTTCCATCTGACAAGGCCATGAGAAGAATGCAGGCGAACTTTCTCCTGTCGCTCAAGAAGAGAGTTTCCAACGTTGGTACTAGGTATTTCATTGGTTGTTCAAAGAAATGCAATGCATTTTGCACTTGGACTCCTGCAAAGTATAACTGACATAGTTGTGGAAATGCGTAGGTCATACAATTGACAATCTGTACCTTCATTTCAAGATCCAAACCTCTTCCTTTTTCTTTAGCATGGCCTGTGAGAACAGACATTTTGTCGACATCGGTCAGGACAACAGTGCCAAGATCAAGTATGTTTTCTTCACTGAAGATTGTCCCAACGTATTTACCAAGAAAAGGAAGAGCTTCTTTTAAAACGTACAACCTTGTAGTTCCGATGAAGAAAAATGTCAAGTGTCTTGTCGAGGATTCTTTGGCTCGAACTTCCTTGATATCTTCAATTTTTGTCAGAACCTTTTTCCATGCCTCAATATTTGCTTCGTCGAAAAAGCAGGAGCCAAACATATCATCTACCAGGAGAATGACAGGTCCTCGGTGTATCTTTTTTGGAAAACATTCTGGAGAATCGACAACAATAGCCTGTGCTCCCTCAGATGTTAAATCTCGCATTAGTTGATAAGCGAGGGCAGTTTTGCCAATCCCTGGGTAGCCTGTGAGTATAATGTGACCACTTCTTTTCAAATGGGATTTAATGCGTCCATAGTATCTAAATTTCTGGAACACCTTGCGATCGTGTTCAACGTTGTTTTCAAGATCGAGACTCACTGAAATGAAAAGGTAGTTCACTTATATGATACACATGAGTTGAAAAAGTAAGATCTGCATCATACTGATTTTAATAAATTGTGTTATTTATATAAGCTACTTGCATACATTATACAAAAGATTTTTGCTAATTTAAAATCTCAAGAATCATGTTATGCATATGAAATTTTATTTCATTAATGACTTTTTTTACCTCCATCGTACGGTTTTTGACGCACTCTTGAAAGTGTAGGTATGGAGCTGTCCGATATACTTCTTCGAATGTCACTGTAGTAGCAAGGCACGGATGATGAAATCTGATCATCAAAAGCTGTTGCATCTTGAGGAGGTGAAGAAGGAGCCAAACACTCAGTGCTGCTGAACAGTGTATACATCGAGGCTTTCTCCCTGTAACAATCAATGTAAAGATTGAGGCTTTCTCCCTGTAACAATCAATGTCAAGATCAAGGCTTTCTCCCTGTAACAAACAATGTAAAGATTGAGGCTTTCTACCTGTAACAATCAATGTCAAGATCAAGGCTTTCTCCCTGTAACAATCAATGTCAAGATTGAGGCTTTTTCGCCCTTACTTCATATCAACAGTAAGGCTTTCTTCTCGTAGGAATCAATATCAAGGCTTTCTCCCTGTAACAATCAATGTCAAGAATGAGGTTTTTTCGCTAATACTCCATATCAACAGTAAGGCTTTCTTCTTGTAGGAATCAATATCAATATGAAAGCTTTTTCCCATCAGCATTCGATATCAACATTCATGCTTTCTTTCTGTAGGAATCAATATCAATATGAAAGCTTTTCCCCATTAGCAATCAATGTCAACTTTTTACCTGTAATAACCAGTATCAATTCGCCTATCCTAAGTAGCAATTATATCACTTTTATGCTAAAATTAAGACATTTTCTTGTTTTGATTGTAAATTAAAAACAGCCATATAAATGTTAAGAATTCCGCCTTCGAGTCATTGGCGCGTGCACTATTCAGCTTTTGAGAATAATTCTCAACTT
Organism: Phorcus lineatus; assembly: GCA_921293015.1. Classification (NCBI taxonomy): domain Eukaryota; kingdom Metazoa; phylum Mollusca; class Gastropoda; order Trochida; family Trochidae; genus Phorcus; species Phorcus lineatus. The sequence goes on from OV121092.1 coordinate 1,469,706, forward strand.
GTTCCATGTTTATTGTCGCTATGCTAACTCGTAAGCATTGCGATCTTAATCTCTGAAGAAAACACTTCTTGTCGATGAAATAACACCATTTATGAAGCTTGACATATTTGACCCGAAGAACATAGTCTGTGCCTCTTTTTAGCTTCTACCTTTAAGAACCAAAATCAAAATCGAGGCTTTCTCTCTGTAACACACAATTTCAACGATAAAAAGGATTTCTCCCGGTGACAATCAATATCAGTATAAAGTCTTCCTGCCCGTAACAACCAATATCAAAATTAAAGATTTCCCCCTGTATCAAGCAATTTATACATTAAAAGGGAAGTAGCACGTTTTTTCGCAAATAAGGTGATCACACAGAGACGAAAATAAATGTCATCAATTGTAATACCATTTTTTTAATCAAACGTCCGAGTTCTAAAACAAACGTATAAAGTTGGGTTAAACTATGCTATGCCATTTCACTGACACAAATGATTAGGTGTTCACACTAAAATGGCCGCCAGTGATTTTGCTTGATACCTGATGATTTTTTCTACAACAACGGATGATCGGGTTGAGTAATGAGATTTTTTCATCCTCTGAAGATAATACATTTTGCATCAGATTATGTCTATTGAAAAAAAAAACTTGAAGAAACAAAAATTTCAAATATTGCAGCTATGATTGCAGAGACATCAAATTGGGATAGACATACACAGTACTGAAAGCAAAAGAGGTTGAAATTATTATGACGGAGGAAAGACTATCTTACCGGTCTGCTAAGTAGGAATGGAATCCATTAAGGCTTCTTTGACTTCTACGACGACTAGCTTTGCGACGAAACTGAGGAGACTGATTCAAGTCGGCATAATCCCAAGCCAGACTCGCGGATGAAGGGACTTGAAGTTCGCTGTACAACCCTTCCTTTGATCGAAGATCCATATTTCCTTTGCTCCAGGTTCTGGTGCTTGATCTACTCTTTCTACACATGCAAATGTCAGGACATGATTCCTCTTGAGGTTCTTTCATGTTCATAAGTCCATGGCCATGCGGTGGAAGAAACATATTGCTCTGTGAATAACTGGAGTTTGTGTTAAAATGGTCTGGCAAGCATACTTTTAAATCATACCCTTTTTCTTGACTTTCTGTTCCAGTTTGTGACAAGTTCCTGACAAATGTGTCGCATCTGTTTCTGGAGGGTATAATCGGTTTACCCTCCATTTCTTGTGCCTTGTCCAAGCTTATATACTGACTGTGAACCGCCCTTTGTGGCCTGGATGGAGGCGGGCTCTCCACCACCTCAGGGAAAGGTGTCCTGGGTTTGCAAGGGGGAGGTCGACACTTAGAATGATGTGAATACAACGCTTGACCCATTGCATCTTGCCTTTGGTTTTGGCAAAAGGGCCCTGTCGATGACCATTCTCCATGTTTAGGCTGAAGTCTTGGTGTGATGAAAGATTCGGAATTATCGAAAAGACTGTTGACGAAGGTTATGTCCGAGTCCTCGTTGCTGTTTCTCCTGCTACTTGTGCAGATGTCATCATCAAGATTACTGTACAGATTGGAAGGACAGTGAGGAGGATCCGAAGAGGCTGGGCGTCGTGTTCTGTGAGCAGTGAGTCCGCGATCAAACGCTGATTGCGCGCCAGGTAAAGTCCAAGTTTCCTGATCTCTGTGTCGGATTCTAGGTAAAGTTCTGCTGAAGCTTACTGGTTTGTTTGGCTCCTTCCAGTTGATGTAGATCTTGTCTCTGGACACATCGTTGACATGCTCACTGCTTGAAAAACCTGTGAGCAGAAGTCTTATTAATGTCATACATTATCCTCTACCCTAAGAGCTCAATCCGTAAAGCCTACACCATCCTCTGTTCTAATACAAACTCTCCTTGGGATAAAACAGGAGAGAGCCTGATTAAACGCAATCAAATTTAGTTTGATCAATCAACGATGTCTATTCAAATAGTATCATTTAAAAGGTTTGGTAATTTCTGTGTTTCGGGAATCTGCCGTCATGAGAAAGAACACCGCCATATGATTTGGTAACTGAATAAGGCATTTGTCTCGGTGACAGCCAGCAAGCCTTCTGTTCAAGAATAGTTTTCATTGGCTTAAATTTGGCAGCTTGTTTGTATTGTTGTGTTAAACTGCGAGATGAATCTCTTGAAGCCCGAGACCTCCTCGTCTTAGAAAGAAGGTTAGTGCAGGATTCTATGACGTGAGCTACCTTTGAGGGGGGAAATTGTCATAAGAGAGTGTTTACCATAAAAAACGTACTGTTTGTGAACCCTTTATGATATCAATGAATCATCTAACACCTTGCCATGCAAGTGAGCAATGTGATTATTTAAAAACTTTTCTTAGAGTAACATATATAGAATGTATTTATATTTTATCATTTCTTAATTTTGTGCTAGAAAAGATATCAAGTTCAGATTAAGCGTCTCGTTCGACTGAAATATTGACTCAACAATACTAGACAATACTGACTGAAAAATAAAAATATGTATATAGATAAATATTTCTTGTGTTCTCAATAACAGCAAATACACCAAATATCAGGCTCGTGTCTGGTTTAGTTTGTTGTTGTTTTGTGGTTGTTGTTTTTTTTCAGAAGGTTTAAGGAAGTTTTTAATGACCAGTGTTTCAACGATGTTTCTTATTTCATTTATGTTACGAACATACTTTATTAATTCAATGACATCAATGTTCATGCACACTAAATGTTGAATGTAATTTTTTAGAATTGCCTTAACAGCTACATGATCATTCTGAGTCATGTTAGCAGCATTTTGAAAATTATTACTAAGTTAGACTTAATTGCGGAACATTAATATTTCTTTAAAAAGAATTCTTCCCTTTTCACTACTGAACAGGACATGCTGATCAGGTGTATAGAAAGAAATTTGAATAAATGTATTAGATATTTCATAACAAAACAGTAAAATGTTACTAAATATCTAAATCACCGGGTATCTTAGATGCAAGTTTAAAATTTTATTCTCAAAGTTAAAGAAATGGCAAGACTTAACAAATATGACCTTATTTTACGATTTCAGCATGTCACATTTGTACATTTAATGTTAATCAAAAATGGCTCTTGTATGAGATTTGTGTCGGTTTTCAGATTTGTAGATATTGTATCATAAATCGATTCATTTCAAAACTAGAATTGAGGTACCCATTCCGTTATCATCGAACAAATAGACAATGTACTTTTTCCCGAAACATAGATATTGACATAATTTAGAAAATGATAATCTATAAAAATGTTCGATCTCCTCTGTGTAAGAAATGCCTTTAATTTTAGCAGCTCAATGTGATTATACGTCTATGGTAGCTGTGAGTCTCCACACGCCCTATTGTTGATGTTTGTTTGCTGCCCCCTAGGAGGGTGAAGAGATATAATTACATGGACTTCTTTATCGCAATATGTAACATTATAATTTGTTTAAGGTGAGGCGATGTGACGTCTTGGGGTTAAACACCGCTTTCAAGAGTAGTTAACTTATATCGCAGAAACATTGCAGGAAGAAAACCCGGACCAACATTGTGGCTATGCATTGAGGTGAAACCTGCGAGCATCGACTTGAACTAGTACTAAACTGAAATTCAGTGTAGCATTGCACCCAGACCTTACTGGATGTTAAACAGTTCTCTACTGCAGACAAAGTTGCTGAGCCCCTGGCGGTGTTCAAACCACGAACCTCTTTATCCGAAGCCGAATTTTGAACAAAGAACCTCTTTTCCACATTTTCATTCATTATCGTAATTCCAGCTTTTAAATATCATAATGGAATTTCACATGTTAAGCAAGCTTTTGACTGGCTCTTCTTTACGTGATCGATTACAAAGGCTTATTCTTTGTTCTCTGATTATGTAATTCTTCTACGATGATGCTTCGAAAACACAACCACTCAGACTGACAGCCCAAGCATCTTTTTAAAATAATTTGAACCTGCTAAGTGTTATTGCGATTATGTTTGTTAAAACAACTAATCAAATTAACAATTGAAGCAGTTCCAACGATTAGGACCTGTCACTACATTTACATTTGGACCGAATCACGGCGTCGACCTGAGGTCATGTGTTTGCTCGTAACCTTTCCCTTCTTTTGATTTATACGACTTTGCCTCCTCGCTACTTCAATTTAACTGATCGTGTACTTTATCCGAAACCTGATACAAGCTCTCGCATTATCAAGTCTGAAGAAACTCATCTAGGTTCACTGAAGAGAAAAGCTGCCAATTCGATAAACATGCAGTTTCTCTAGACGGCATTATACCCAGTGGAGTTCCTAACTTAGACACCATTCAGTTTCGTCATTGTCAATAACGCTGGCAGAATCCAGTGGGAGTATTTCCAATAAAGAATAAACGACTCTGCTATCACATGAGTTTAGCGTGGATGCTGCGTTCATCACTGCTGAGAGTCAGAGACACTCGAAGTAGAGATTATAGTCTTGTGAAAGGCGAACCAATTCCGGATAATCATTGCCAGTAAAGTTCAACGTTCCCCTTGACAATACTCCTGAAAGTCGTTGTGAGACGGCAACAGGAAAGGTTATTTCATCGTAGTCACTGCAAAGCTAAGCATAAAACATCTTATGTTTTTCCCGACATGACATTTAAACCGTGTTGACTGTCGAGAATTCTTTGTTGTGCTTCATGTTTGCTCTTATGTTTAGCTTATGTACAAAAGGGATCTTAAGCATATAAAATGTGGATTTGTGACAATAGATCTAATGTCTCAAATCTTATCCAATCAATCTAATGAACAATGAGTTGTATTTTGATAACGCGAAATTCTTCTTAAAATAAATAATGTTGGGATAACGAATAGTAGTGATTAATATTCATAACTGGAAATATGTAAATGTGAAATGTTTCCCAAAGAAACCATTCATAAAAAATCAGAACAATCCAATTAGCAACAGGAACCATTTCAGCACTAAGTCTTATCACAAAGCAGGTCTCTTTAAGAAATTACAGAATAGATTTTCAGATCGGGGCCGGAAATGGTGCCTAGCTCCATAACCATTAATTTTAATTTCTTCCATGGAAACAAGAAACAAGTATACAAATCAGTATAACCAATGACTAGGTCTAAACATGTACAAAGTTTCGTAAAATAAAACTGAATTGATTTTGTAAAAGACATTGGAAAAGGTCCCTCCCTCAAATTGTTACTGTGGAAGCGAGACATTTAATCAGCATATCCAAAGTAATAAAAGGCATCACTCCACCATTAGGTCTAATCATATACCACGTTTCGTGAATTAATACGGCATAGAACAGGAATAGAGGCCGAAAAGGTGAATGTCCCCTATTTGCAGTTCAAATTGTTTACATTGAAAGATAACTTATTCAGAATAACCAAAGTAGCTAAAGGTGCTCCTCTGTCACTCGGTCTAACTAAATACAAAGTTTTAGAAATTATTTTTTGACAGACTATGGACAGCTCTTGCGATACAGCCCGGAAACGAAAGCATAAGGGTCCTACCCAAATATGCATTAAGTTGAAATTCAATCAATCACTAGCAATAACTATATGCGAATTGCCTGAAACAAAAGCTTTTCGGCTCAAGGAAGTACGGAAATAAGGTCAGAGGCGAAAAGATTATGTCTTTCGCGGGGGACATGATAAAACGAGGAGAGAACAGCATCTATACTACGTTACAGCAACAAAAAGAGCAGCATTCATAATTGTTCTTATGACCATATCAGTAATAAAACTAAAAGTATGACTAGGCATATGTGAGAATGACTCACATTTCCCCATCAACAACCCCATTCCTCCAGAACTTATGACCAAGTGTATTCATCACTCTAACGAAATACTTAAATAACACATTATGCCTGTACAGTTCATATGTTTTCAAAACAAATACATCATCTATGTGTAAAGCATGGGGTAACACAATTCAAACTAACTAAACAAACTAAACAACAACTATCAATAGGCCATGCCGGCGTGGATTTCGATCTCAATCAATTAAAGTGTCATGATGTACAACTGTATTTGTGTTTTCGTTATTTCCTAAAAATTCCCCGTTCAAGCATATATCTATGATCAACTATAAAGAATATAAATTTCAGCTTGCAAGAAACGTCTTCAACTAGCTATGAATACATATAACTATGCTCTCGTCAAATAAGTTAACGAGAATCTACGCGAGTGACATATGCGGAACGTTATGGTGTTATTTTATCGAAAACGACCGTAAGCAATGTATCACTTTAATGCAAAATGGATAAAGTCAGGTGACAATACGAAGGTAATTGTACATGTAGAAAGTCGCTATCTTGGTTAAACTTTATCTTATTTCTAATTCTTTTTTTTGTAAACTTTATGTAGCAAAAGCAGACTGTAGCAATGTATCACTTTAATGTTATAGGATAAAGTCAAGTGACAACACGAAAGTAATTGTACATGTAGAAAGTCGCGATCTTGATTTAACTTAATTTCAAATTTTTATTTTTGTAAACTTTATGTAGCAAAAGCAGACTGTAGCACAGTTGAGAATACTACATAAATTCAACGTTTGCTTTTGATTTGTGCATATGTATGATTTTTAAAATCTATTTTCATATAAGGCTCATTATCATAATAGATTTTGGGGATGAATACTTTGATACGTGATGTGCTTTGTAATTCATGGAATATGATATTTAGATAAGCATCAAAGCCTACAATGTGTAATAAAACCACTGAGCGTCTCTTAAAGATAATCATATTACCTGACCACTAATAGCCACCTCTTTATCATGGTTACTCAAAAAAGAAAGTCCTATCGGGGTATTTTTGTGGAAAAGGATTTCAAAGGGACATTTGACATGTTTATACATGTATGTTATTAGTGCACAAATATAACATAACCATGTTGAAACATCTTACTGAGGGTAACAGCCTTGATACGGCATTGGTGATAAATATCCTCATAATCATTTGTAAATGTGTGGATATTCTATCCATACATTTAATTTATTCATATAATGTTGTAAAATATGTAAACGTACAGCGCCTTTTTTCATGCCATTTTCAGGAACAAGATAAGGGATCGAATGCCGATAAGTAAGGATCATCTTATATAAATTAAACTCAGAGTGACTTTAAAAAACAAAGTATGTGTTTATGGACATACTTAAATATACCTTAATATAAATATTTACATATCTCAAGTTCCGGGAAAATATAATCAAATATCAATTTGCAATTAAACTTACAGAAAATAATAAATCTAGAAGTAATTGCGGTAGATATCCGTTATGGTACATGTCCAATAAAAATAAAAACAGGTAAATGAAATGAAAGAAGTGAGAGATAATACAGAAATTATGTAAATAGAAACTGAATAGGAGTTCCTGAGTCAACGTTTCACACTTTAGAAAAGAGTCGAGTGACATGTACATCATCGACATCATTTTGTTCACTTATTGTCAAGAAGGAAACAGGAAATCATTTTAAATATGTCATTCATTGACACTGCTAAACCCTGTAATTACATAAACATCGGAGCATATATGTGGACGCTTTTGTTCCTACGCTGTGATGTTATAAGTCTGTGGCCTATTTCTGCATCATAACTACGAGGTGAAGAACTCGACCAGCGTACAAACGGAGAAAGGGTGTAAAAGTTTCAACAACCAACATTGCTTTCACCTAGATGAAATAGTTTTCGAGACATTAACTCTTCGTTTATGCATGACAGCGGTAAGCAGCTTTTCAAGTTCAGTTATAGTTGCGAGGGTCAAAACTACGTGTTGAATTTCGGAAATGGTTTTAAAATTCGATCAAGATAAACATGAAGACTTAATTTATGTCACCTATAGGTAGTTGTAATATTTTCAAAGGAGACTGCTTCCAAACAAGTATAGAATAAGCCTGATATTAAACATATAGCGGGAAACGAAAGTAATGCATGAGAAGTCACTTGACATTTATTTACATCCTGATTGCGGAAAGAGGGGAAAAATACTCATATTAAACCCTCCTTATCTCAAAGCAGTAGCAATTCGAGTAGAAGCTGCAATAGTAACCATAGCACATTAAGTAGTAGGCGTAGGAATAGAGTGACGGTCATGCAAAAGGAAAGACTCATTTTTCACAGTAAGTTAGGGCACGTGTTTATAACATCGTTACCATCACTAAATGATAAAGTTTGTCATTAAGTTGTAAGAAACTTAGATACTCATAATCTACCCCAATATACTGAAAAATGAAAAATAAGCTCACCGCTGAATCTATGTGAGGCGTTGTCCATTGCTCCTCATATCGAACTCTGATTATACAAGCTCACGGTACTTTGTTGTCAAAAGTCTCTACTTTCGGTTCTTACTTCCTTATGTTTTATATTGTAGGCAGTCGTGACATAATTTCCTGCTGTGATATCATTTACTTAAACTCATGGCACGCTTTATCAAATGGTAGTCTTTAATTAGCATTTACCCTAATTGGTAATAGAGTTTTAGGTTAAAATAATGTCCTTATGTTATTTTAAATCATACATGTAATTTTAATAAATATGCGGTGACTGTCTTTCTTAGATCATGTGATTGTTTCCATAACAGATGGTGGATTGGAGGGAGGAAGGAGGGGGGGGGGGTTGTTTGGGGGAAGGGAGGGCGTATAAACCTCCGGATGAACCACTCCCCTACTTTTCAATAGGGACCCCCATCCTAAGCCCTATCGCCACCCTCCCTCTCTTCTGAATATGCCAATTATGATAAGGGAATAACTCCAAATAAAAGTACATTGTTTTTCATCAGAAAACTCTTCATAGCCTAATAAGCTGAATTGATAAGAAAGTTTAGATGTTTACAAATATTTTAGTGTTTCCTCAAATTGTGTACGTGTAAAGTATCACCCCATGATAGCAAAATTAATTTTTTATACAACTTCATGACGATTTTAAACATATTAATTTCCTGTTGGTGAACATTATGAAATATGTTATTAAATCATGATTTGTTTACTAACGTAATGTGGCTTCCTGAATAATGACAGGGTTTTGAACACACTGTAATCCGAAGTGCAAATACACAGTTCATCGAATTCCCCGAGAGAACGCGGATGTATTTCTAAGAAAATGTTAGTCACGGGTCTCATAATGTGCACGTGACCTGCCTCACATGCTCTGATTACCATTTTGAATGGACTTTCAAATTATCATTTCCCTCAATTGAGAATTCATCAGAAGCTTATACAAATACTATCCCGAAGTATCAATTCTAAGCGTACTTTAATATAAATTATATCATGTTCGTCCAAGTGTTCATTACTTTCCTGTTGTTGATATTTATTGTGAAAGCAATGTCAGTTGCTTGAATTGAACTGATTCATTTTCTTATATCCTGCTACATCGGCGTATTTGTATCCATGTAGCTCCTACCAAACCCTGATATCTATCGAGACAAATGCCTAATATTGCTCCCCAAACCAATAAAATGACTCCCACACAGTTATAGCGGCAGGGCCCGCTTGAAATGATGCAGGGGCTTGAGATTGTTTACTCCAGGCTCCTGGAATTATTAAATTAATTGGCTTGAAAACATAACATGGCAAAATGGGCAAACTGACCGAGGCTCGGACACCACACGAACTTCGGACACTTTTGACTTTGCGCTGACGCAATATAACGTGTCGGCAATAAATTTGTTTTGCAATATTCATTTTGAGTATATTATTTCATTTTTTTCATTTGATAAACATTTGTTTGTAATAGTAATAAAAATTTGATAAATTTTCTAATAATATAATAAATGAAATTGGCGAAATATTTGTTTCCACGTAAATGTTGACTCGCAGGTTAAGAAAAAGGGAAGATTAAGGGGGATACATATGTAAATGATGAAATATATTGATAATATGTCAAAATGACCTTGCTCCGTACTATCTTTATATTTTCCCTATACGTACTTGTAGTGCTTTAATTTTACCAAAAAAGTTCTGAAACATGAAATAACAAACGATGATTATAACACATTTAACAAAATTGTTATTTTTTAAAACATTCGGCGTTTTTGCATCAAATGCCTGCAGATGTGATTGATGTCATCATTCTGTAATGACGGAAGCTTTGGGAGAACTATACATAAAAAAAGCATGCTCAGATGACAAACTCCTTCATGTTTTCGAAAAACCTTAATTTTATTTACATGGACTACTCACTGCATTTTTTGGAAAGATTAGGTGGTACTGTCCGAAGTTAGGTCAGATCTGTCCGAACCTCGGGCGATTTTATAGAGGTATATAAAACCGTAAACCGTAATCGGTTAATTTACAAACAATTCTATGCATTAAAAAATAAATAAAAAAATTATTAATTTTTTAATAGTTTAGTTTGCTGATATTTACTTTCATCAGCTGATCTTTAAAAATCTAGTCTTTCCAAATATTTGAATCGATGCACTGTCCGAAACTCAGTCACTGTCATTTTGCCCTATAACCAGGGATAACTTGAAGTCAATGCCATTATGCAAATGATATAGTAATAACTCATCATTTCCTAAGTGTAAGTACATGTACATTTGGAATTTCGTTGTGCAAGTGAACCTGGCAGTCACAGTGCAGCGCGAGTTCAACCATTGTAATATCCTTACAATGTTGGTTGCCTTACAAAGAACGCAACAAATTCTGTCCTTTTAACATCTTTTGGTATGACGCAACTTTGAATTGAACCGCGGCCTACTGGGTGAAGAGCGGACGCTCTACCAGCTGAGCTTCTTCCCCAAGTAATATAATTTCTATTTGTGTAACATGTATTTTGATAGATACCAGATTATTGTAGGAGCTATGCCGTTAGAAATATGCTGGGGTAGCAGGATGGTTTTCATCAAGGTTTCATTGCAATCTATGGATATTTCGGTAGTGAGGCTTTCTTCCAGCAATACGCTAGCCGCGTTGAAGCAGATAAAGAAAATGTGAAAACAGTGTAACACATCACTTCCCTCCACTTACTAATATTTTTTTAATGTAAGATTAGTATTCATTTAATGAATGTAAAGCAGAGTTTAAACTTGATGTTACGTGATTCAATCACTCAGTTTCATCATCCCTTTTTTATGTTTCATGTCCAATGTTATATATCAAAGTCGATATATCCCCCTGATAATGACAATTTCTATGATGCGCCTCAGAGCCGCTTTAGGCTGGCTATTAAAAATGTATTTTATTGATCGTCTGTATTTTATTTTCCTCCATTATGAATATATATAGGTAGGTAAGAACATTACTTTCAATCAACAATCCTTAAGAAGGGAATGAAAGTTTTAAAGAAAACTCGCTTTCCCTAAAAACGACAAATATTTTTACCAAATTTCACGTTACGCTACATACGACATCAGAGGGTCTTCAAAAATACTTTAATTCAACTATTCAATAAAAAAAATTCTCGAAAACTTAATTTTACAAATAAACTGTCTCATACGTACACATGATAAACTACATCGAATGTTACTCATGCAGGAAGAAATTAAATGACCATGGGATGATTCGTTTAATATTACATTTATTAGGGAGAAACAACGCAATTATGAATCATATTTGAATTTTCATGTTCGTCGTTTTTCGATAGTTTAATTACATAAAATATATGTGCCATATATAATTTTGAAATACTTATTGGGGTTATTGGTTTTGATGCTGTTTAGTTGAATAATTCCTAAATAACGTTATAAAAGGAAGATATTTGTTAATTTGTTACAGTCATTAGACATAAAAAAACTACCAATATTACCAATTTCGTCAGCATTTAAGTTTCAATTTTCAGAATCTGATTGAAGCGTGGGTCTGTTATATTCCAGAGAACATCAGCCATTGTGACATTTTAGAAAAACAACCATTTTCTTCTCTAAATGATTACTAACATTTGCTTTAGCCAAAATAATAATTCTTTTAAATTTACCTACTTCGTAACAGAAAATTCTCCTATCCCTGTTTTTGAATACATTAATTATTCTTTCTGAACAATCATTAACGAATCTATAACGAGTGCATAACGTCCGTCAGAGTAACCAATATTTACTGTAGAGTAACTGAAAGAAATTACAACTGATTACTTGTTCATTTACTTTTCATCTTTCATTTAGCCGTTTCATCGCGATGCATAGCCTCAATACTGTTACGGGCTTTCTCCCTGCATTAATACGAGCAGCCTTGATATAAGTGAAATACCCTTGAAAGCGGCGTCAAACCCTAGATCTCCACACCTCACCTCACCTTTTAGCCGCAGATTTCACTTTATCCGAATCTATATCCTCACTTTCAATTCTCTCAATTTTAATTGAAAATGTTCACATGTAGATCATGTCACGTTTATGGCAGTTATTGTAGACCAATTTAGGAGAAGGTCCAGTAAGTGTTTCCACTTGTGCCTAATCCATGTGTCCTTTTTGTCAATAAAATAAGTTTAAATCGAAGCTTGAGGGAATGTGGATCAAAAACAGTCACATTTTTAAAATATTGTCACTTAAGTGAGAAGTGCTGACTGTTGGTCAAAAAAATATTTCAATGCTTACTGGTTCAGCATAATAACAATATTAAGGACAGAGCCCTGATTAATGATTAAATATCGGACAATATACAAGGACCCCAACAAATGTAATGTTTTGGAAGGCGTTTTTTTAATTAATTAAATTGTAGATGACATGTACATGTAGATGACGTACGGTATTATTATAGAACTCATATGATATTCGGCAAGTACGAAAGCCAAGTATGATAAAATTCATTTATGTAACATACTCTATGCCACTCAAAGTCCATACTATGCCTCGCATCCCCTTACATACAACAAAAACCCAGGGCCTAAATTTTCGAAGCTCTGTCAGTGCTTACATATAGTTGTAAACCAATGTTAATGTATGGTACCAAAGACTGTCTTACTGCTAGGAGACTTTCGGAAATCTAGGTCCAGGGTCCTAATAATAATTATCCATACTTCATACTACATACCATGGCATATCATACCCACTTAGTTAAATCGTTATGCCTCTAATTTTGTTCTTTGTCGCGTAGTGGTCTGAGGCAGCTGCACCTTGATTCATTTTCTCTTCTCTACTGACTAAAGAGCGGCATAATCAAATCTTCTACGAATAAAAAAAATTCCATTATCTTTCTTGATTCATCGATGTTATTTAAGTGTTCTATCTTATAGATTCATTTCACTCTGTTATTAAGATTCATTGGTCTATGGCAATTGTTGTTTAACGGTTTCTCTGGAATGATGGGAAACCAGAAATGAAATTCATTTAGCAGTGGCAGTATGATCGAACGGTAACAAGTTTCGACCTCATGAGGTCACATGAAGGCATTTTGTGAAAAAAAAACATTTACCAATCACGAGTTAACGATTGATCTATCCACATTATAGGCATTGCACAACTTATAAGTCAATATTTATCATGTCTCTGATCGTTTGGTAGCCGCTACGCAGTCGCTGTAATCTCTAGAACAAAACGTGGTTGATGGCAACCAATGGAGTAGCAATGGAATGGAGAATAGAACACAAATATCATGGTTAGGAAAAAGTGGGTGGAGTTGAATTTATATTCCGCACTTCGTTAATTGCTGATTGATAATATTAGCTAGGCATTTGTTAACGCATTTTAAATCAGATCTGTATTTCTGAAATGTCTTTTTCTCTCATGCGTTGATTGATGTTGATTTTTTATGAACTAATGGGAAAATATATTCGTTTAAACCGGTTTCTTTTGTAACGTTATGCAAATTATGTTATTTGTTGAACATCGAGCAAAACGTAATCAAAAGAATTGTCTTTAAAGCTCATGCAATTTCATACTTTCGGGTGCCGTTGCACATGAAACATAAACAAACCTCAAACACTTTTAGATACAGCATGAAAATTGTAATTTGTTACAACTTGAAATAACAAGGTGTAAAAATCAATATATGCAAAAACCATCTTTTTTAGAAATCATAACATCCCCCATAAAAAAACTGGCAGAGAGATGTATGAAAAATATGCCAAATAAGATTTAAGCACACTTACATAGAATGTATATACCAGCGAGGCCCTAACCGTGTTTGCATGGACATTTTCGTCTGTAGAGTATATAACCAATGGCTTGTTGTATCAAATTAACAGGATGCTTTATCACGTCAGTAGCCCAACATACACTCCTTTGTTCTATCAATTACGTATCAGACTTAGTTAGTCTTCAGACCATAGCATCAAGGGTGCTTTATATAAGTCTGCTTACTTGCAGTGAGAGACCGTCATCATTATCTTATGGTAAGGTTAATATCTAGTACAATGACATTATACCTGGTTCTTTATTCAAAACACTCTTCGTCTCGAGATATAAAATACATAAAATACAACAATATTACAAGATAACAATTTTACCCAATGACATACATATAGTTATTTAGATGGGCACCCCAGCTTAAGAGGCAATTTGACAAAGCTATTTCAAAACACCTAGACCAAAGACTTGCTGGTGATGTGCGTATTTGTTGTCCTCTCCTTTCGTGGTCATTGATAACTCCATTTCCAGCGCGGATATATACCATACTATACCATAAATTTAAAGATGCAGTTGTCAATATGCTATTGTAGCAGACCGCGATGATGATATAAAATCAAAACATCTTAACTTTTCATGTCCAAAAGACATATATATGACAAATATTGGTTTTCCATGAAAATCCAAAACCAGCCTTATAAATTCACAGAGGTGTAGATATCACGTCCAATATACATGGATATTAGTTATATAACCCAACAAACGCTATTAACTCCTAACTGCCCTTCTGACTGTTTTAGATAAGTCCAAAATTACGTTTGACTATTTGACGCGCGCCACTGTACGGTTTTCGATCATAATTGCGACGTTCTACCTTCATATTGTCACTGTATAAAACAATTAGCTTTAAAATGTTTCTCTTTGGTAACAGTCCATACTTCGCGATCAAATGACACAATTGATTAAGATTGGCATATATGACTCCAACTACTCACGGAGTGGCTCTTTAAGCTTATGAGAGCTATATTGTAATAACTAAAGCTAGAAAATTCTAACGTGACAACCCTGATTGTTTATATGTATGTATATATATGTATATAAAGTGCTTTTACAATCTTATTTGTACAACCGGGGTTAGCGTTTTTCAAAGATTGAATATAAATACTTCAAATTCCCACATGACCACCTGCCAATATATGACTGAAGCAGGTAAAATCATCTAAAATTATTATTTTCGATCAAGCAGTGCGTTTATGGACGTGTTGAAGCACGAATTGTCATTTTCAGCTCTGAACTAAAGCATTTCATAAGTTAAAAGTTGCTTTAAAACATTGAAAGAAGCACATCGAAAACGGAAATTTTTACCTCTGCTGACTCTTGATGGTTTAATGCCAACTGGTTATATCATTTGAAATACAATCGGCCGTTCCAAATAAATTCTCTGACACGTTTAAGATCCCTCGCCATATGATCTATAGTTCGATGCCACGGTATAAAATAAATTTTCCCAAAAGGTGAAAGATTTATTGATTAGAATTATAAAACTGCTTGATTCGCATCTTATTGAAAGACCTTATATTTTCTAACACATCGACTTCATTCCTATTTAAAATTTTCGGTGTTAATTTTACAATAATATCAAACAGAATAAAGGGAAATCGTATCAATATTATTTAGTTAAAAGGTGCTCATTTAGTAAGAAACCATTCCAGTTCAGGAGAAATCGTTTAATTACATCAATCTTTAAAATTTAAGTTCATGGAAATGTAGCAGTAAAACGGGATAAATTAAGAACGTTTAGGTAAGTTTTTTAAGGAACCAATATAAAACACAGAAGGTGCTAAAAGGTAAATCATTAGTGGAAGAGGACTTTAGTTGTGCTGTTTGTTATATTTTTTAGTGTGTGTTTTGCCGTGAAGATGTTCCAACAACCAATACAACCTTTGTCAATTAGAGTCGTTGTTAACTTAAAAGACATCATTGTATGACGTTTAGCAGTAATTTTGGTCAATTACTATATCGAAAGGCTTTTTTACAGGATTATTATTGTCACTGGTCTTTAAAGGTTGCGACATATGAAATATCGTCATATTCTTGTAAATGAATAAATTTTGAAATAACGATAATTTATAATCATTATGATTTTTGCATAAATTTGGGCAATTATAACTTAAGTTGTTTTACAATAAAAATGAAAATCCGATATATCTTAATGATTTGATAACCAATATTTTTGATAAGGAAACGAAAATAATGAAAAAAAACTATGTTGTATTGCTTTTGTCTTTGTAAAATAATTTCATATCAACATACAAGGAGTCCTTGATATGAAAAATCTATATTCCTTTATATTTGATATAGTTCATTTCTTCTCAGTCGAATGTGCCGAATGTCTACAAACGTCTTAGTGTTGCGGTATGTTTTCTCTAAGGGGGATTCCTCTTCGGGGGTCACCCATTATATGGTAGATCTTTTAAATGGGAGGTTGGGTAGGGGGTTTGGTTACGGGTGTTGTAAGGGGTGTGTTTCATTACATCCCCTTAAACTTCCAACCTTCCATATAATAATAATAATGATAATGATAATGATAATAATAAATAATAATAATAATAATAATAATAATAATAATAATAATAATAATAATAATAATAATAATAATGATGATATATATATAGATATTATACTTAGGGGATATATAGATATACAACTTAAGTTGTTGCCTTTTGTAGTCATTTTATGACCAAAAACTAAGCCGGAGCGTCAAAAACAATAATGTTCTCACTCAAATAATGCCAATTGATATAACAATATTCCAACAACTATTGCCCTGACATTTTTACGTCTGACAACCACAAAATCCAGATAAATTTAAGAGTTCTGTAA
Organism: Phorcus lineatus; assembly: GCA_921293015.1. Taxonomy (NCBI): domain Eukaryota; kingdom Metazoa; phylum Mollusca; class Gastropoda; order Trochida; family Trochidae; genus Phorcus; species Phorcus lineatus. The sequence continues at coordinate 1,486,555 of OV121092.1, forward strand.
AAAGTCGGTGTCATTCGCCATATCAACGATTTTTCCAATTTATAAGAACTATATATTTCCAATTAGACAAATTTCTCAGACGAATTTACATTCTCATTCCTTGCAAATTTTATTTTTGTGGTATGATATAAAAATTGTGGTTATTTCCTTAACAGTTTGTTCTCTGTGTTGAGCTTATATCGCCAACTAACAGTTGAGTCAGGTTAAATATGTCAATAACATTACAAATATACCATTACTTCATGTCTATGAGTAATATTAGTATCTTGGAATAATGTATCAATATCTTTTTCAGCAGCAATATCGGTTTAAGAAGCAATATCGGTTTCAGTCGCGAGGCACCGAGGCCATGGGAATAAGAACAAAGTAGTAGTAATAATAATAATAATAATAATAATGATAATAATAATAATAATAATAATAATAATAATAATAATAATAATAATAATAATAGTGTATTCGTTTTTAAGGCCATCGACCCATGTACAAAGCATTTGAAACACAAACATTATTACAAAGTGACAAATACTACGTCTTGCGACGAGATAGGCAATGTTTAACATATAGTTTAACCAAGTAGTATCACATTGTGCTGAATAAAAATATTTTTTCTGCGAGACTAAAAGGGTATTGAACTTAGAGCCAAGTCTAATGTCATTGTGTTAGATATAAACCTTACCATAAGATAATGAAGACGATCTGTCAGGACACCTTAGTAGACCTATATACAGCACCCTTGATGGTACGGTCTGAAGATTTACTAAGTTAAGATAAGTAGATGATAGAAAACCGTAGTGTATCCTGCGATAATAATTTGATAAAGTAACCTGTCAATTTGATAAAACACAAGGTTGTTTAAAACACTCTATAGACGTAAAATGTACATCCTAACACGTTAAAGGGGTCCCTGGTAGAAACATTCTGTTTAAGTGTGGGCACTCGCGAATCGTATGTTAAAATTTTTTTTATACATCTCTCTGCCAGTTTTTAATAGGGTAAATTTTTATGATTTTTTGAAGAGGAAATATGTCTTTAAGTGTTTGAATGTTGTTACTTAAGGAAGTTGAACACAAAATATCAGTTTTAGAATATCTAAATTTGGCTTTATAAAGATATACATATCCTGAATCTAATTGTCGTTAAAATACCATATTATCACATATTGTCCTACATAGTACACCGAATGATGATAAATTCACATATGATATTGATAAATAAATAAATATTTTCTTATAAAGTAAACTTATTAGTATTTTTTAAAAATTTTATGCTTTGCTATCTAGGCATTGTGTTATTGATGAGTTTAAGAGGAGAAAAGCATCTTCAACAAAACGCGAGGCGAATCACACTTAAAAGCAACAATTTGTGTAAAATGTTTATTCATTTATCACAAAAATCAATTTCTCATACTGAGATTCCTTTGAAAATAAAACATTTTATGATAAATTCTCACTAAGAAAAAAAATGATATGTTACCAGAGGATAGTAGAAATATTCATTATCAACTTAACATTAGATTTTAACATCCAAGGGAGATAACTCTTGTTTAGTTAATCACTTTCTTGATTTGTGTATTAGTGGATGATATAAATGAGTAGAATTTTTACATTAAACACATGCTAATAGATACAATCAGTATGTTCACAGTCACTATATTGTATAGAAATGATTATTTGAAAATATACTTATTTGAATTTTGTAATTTCTTGACTCGAAACCATTAGTGAAAAATCGACATAAAAGCACGAGGTGTACTTAGCATTACATTTCAATTGTTTGAAAATCAAACTATTGACTAAACTCCTTTGAAGTCATGACATTTTGATGATAATTTATAGTTTTTATTTTTACATGCACGTGAGACTTTTCCATTTTCAGGAAAATTCATCTCATTGCTGTAATTAATGTCAAGCGGGTCTACAATTTAACATCAAGAGTGGCCTCTTTGAAAATAAGTTGTATTGAATTAATAAAAAAGACAACGATTTATTTGATCATGTTTTGGTAAAAATTCAACAAACGGCTTTACTGGTATTGTGTTACAAACGAAACTATTATTTAACGCGTAATAAATGAATAATGTTATTCAACATAACAGCGTGGGAGTAACAAACATTTCAAAATCACAATAATTTTATATATCCCATTAACAACAAGTGCCTAACCTCCCTCATCAATCAATATTTGACGATCTTTGGAATTACTAATAAATACTAATTATGATACTCGTTTTCTATACCCCAGCGTTATTCCATAAGTTTTCATCCAATACTATTGCTCGAGCAAGTATCGCTACTGTTTAACTGTTTGTAAAACGGTCAGAGACAAGATAACTATTGACTTATAAGTTGTGCAATGCCTCAAACTTTGACAAACAAATCGTGAACTCGTATATGGTAATTGTTTTTACAAAAAGCCATTATAATAATAATAGCATTCTTATACCGCGCATATATCCATGACAAAGCATGCTCAAAGCGCCATGAGTATTATTACCCTGGAGGGATAGTACTTTCGGTGCTGCCGATTAACAAGCGCTCCGCGCGACCGTACAGGTCCGTCCCTCCCCCTTGTTCAGGTACCCATTTGTACAGCTAGGTGAACTGAGTGCATAGTGGATGAAGTGTCTTGCCCAGGGCCACAACACAGGATGAGACCGAAGTCACAAATTTTTGGTGTCTCCACCGGGATTCGAACCCGGGTCTCTGGCGTGATAGGCAAGCAAGCTTACCACTACACCACTGTGCTCCATTACCTGTCTTCCAAACTGATGTGCTCGAGCATGCTGCCAATCCTATAAATGAATTTCATTTTTTGATTCCATCATTCTAGAGAAAACGTTGAAATACAATTCCCCACCACCACTGAATCTTATCAATAATGTCAAATGAATATTTCAGAAAGAACAATTGAATGGCATTATTTAATTAAAAAAGGTAATGGAATGTGGTTTATTTTGGACAATTTTTGATCGATTATATCTGTCCTTTGTCAAAGGTGAAGAAACTATGAATCAACCTTTGACAGCCAAGGAACCTAATCAATATTAATATTGTAGTTGATTATTTACCAAAATCAGTCGTTCCATATCCTTTAGATTACAGTTGAAGGGGTGCATTTAAAACATGGGACATTTTCTATTGAAATAACCTCACCCCTTCATTTCATTGATTGACGTGCGCCAATCTTTAAGCCTCATATTGTTATAATACTGAGCTGATAAACAACTGCATTTGGCTAAGTGGCGTTTTCATCTCGTGGTACATTTCCAGTTTTTCAATCATATAATATGACTTTCTACCTCATACAGAACTTATGAGTATCAACATGACAATTTAAGGCAACATTCGGTCCTTCCCGATTAAAATACACTATTGAATAATGTTTTTCTTTCAATTTTCAATCTTCAATGGTGATTTACGTGAACATCTTTTCATTTTTCACACCAGTACTCGATTATGATTAATGCTATTATGAATTTATTCATTTTGAATTTTATTGTGTATTCTATATATATATATTCATGTAATTTGTATGTTTTCTTTCATCAAAGCAAACAGATGCTGAAAGAAATATCTGTTTATTCCCACCATGAGATAGGGAATAGCATCGGCCTTTCACTAGACAAAATGAAATTCTTCTTTCTAAATTGCTAATATAAAAACTAACGTTTCTGCACATGTTTTTTAAATGTCTATACAAACTTTAATTTACCAGTCCTGAAACAATTCCCTCTTCATGGAAAGAATTTAATCAATCGAAATCTACTCTATTTTCCAATTCCAAATATTTGGTATCAATTCGCCACATGATTATCTTATTTCGTCAATTTCAATAAAATACCATAAAAAATTGTAAATGTTGGTCTAGAAATGACTGACAGACGAAAGGAATACAACCACTGAGTTTATTCCACTAATTCGCAGGGTAGAAATTGATGTCTGATTAAAATCACACAAGTCTAATAAACCAGTGAAATTAGATCCCCTACGACTCTAGTTGAGATGCTTCAGACATGATGACAACAAGCAGTCAAATTGTATTTGAAATTGAAATTGGTTAAAAAATCAACTTATTCAACTCAAGTCAACCCTTTCTTAATGACGACTTGCCAATCATATTTCTGAGCCAATTTTGCGCAGAGAATGATAATGAACCAGACCTTTACGTACGAAAACGCTTAAACCTTTTCCAAAGGATTACTGTCAATTCACATTTGCTTTAAAGTGTTGAACTGGCTGCAAAATTGCAATTTCTGAAAAGTTATACAATGATGGATGTTACGGCAACAGCATACAAGATCACGTTTGAAGCAAATCCCAGTAGATTTTCTTCAATCAGTTACCAAATGTTTTTCCCATTGTGGCTCATTATATTTTTTGCTTTAAACTATCATTAAACTTTACTTATGTCTTTTCTTTCCCCGTTTTATGTCAATTTCTAACTTTGGTCAAACTAGTAATCTGTAATTAAACATATCTGTACATTTATTGTAAATGAAATACTTTGTAAAACGTAACCGTTAATGTTTTCCTATTTGAATAGCAAAAATTATAATGAGCCATCTTAGATACTTTATGGATTAGATCATCATGGCCTGATAACGGTTCCTTGCAAGATGTATTGTTCATAAGGGAATGAGAGAGGTCATGTCTCTGCAAGTGCAATGAAATAATTTTAGGGAAATCATGTCTCAGAATTTAATTAAATCTCAAAATATATTTTAGAAAATTTAATAAATTAGATAAGTAGTAATCCTTTATTACGTCTTGTCCCCTTTAATGCCCCAACAGCAGAATCTGTACAATCAGGATACAGAATTGTCACTAAAGTGGGAATCATGAGCTATGCCTGCGTGTTGTTTCTTTGACAGCACATTCATATTTCATTCTTTCATCATTATTTGTATGTTTTGTATTCATTGCTCACTATATGTGCTTCAAACTCTTGACAATTTCTTCGAAAACATACCACAACTGTCTCCGGGATGACAATGTTACAGACTCTCTGAAAAGGTTTGTTTGAGAATCTTGACTTATATCTGGTACTTTCATGGAAATCATCAAAGAACGATCTCTAGGGATAAAGCTATTTCAGACTTTTTGCATTAGCTGAATAAGGTAATAAAATACGACATGACCTATGGGTCCCTAGAGACTGTTTTGTGTATGGTATGGTGTCGCTTGCCTGTATATATGCTGCAACATGGAACTTTCCTTAAAACCGTTTTGTCGTTAAGATGATATCAAGAGAAAGATATAAATGGAAGTGCACTTGTGTTACCTTCTTCTGAACTTCTTAACATTAATAAATTTTCTCACGAAACATTGCAACGATTCCGAAATGTATTTGTGTTATCTATCCTTTTGCAAACACCAATTCGACATTACATCTTCTTTTGAGATGTATCCAGGAAATACACAGGAAAGAGACAGCGGGTCACACACATGTGGAGTTAAAAGACAAGCGCAGTCGGAGTCTGTCACCAGTAGTAAATGTCACCACCCTGGGCATCAATGCAAGCAAGTACACCCCTCCTCATTGAAGTCGTCAGGCGTCAGATGACTTCAGCAGAGATCCTGTTCCATATGTTTAAAAGAGCTTGCTCAAGTTCCTGCTGGTTGTTTGGAGGGGGTACCAGCTGTCTCAAATGGCGGTCAATGTGATCCCAAAGGTGTTCAATGGGGTTCATATGTGGTGCGTTAGCTTACCACGGCAAAACAGTGACGTTTGCGATTTAGAGATAGTCTCTAACAATTCGGGCAGTGTGAGGTCTTTCGTTGTCGTGTTGACTGTTGTTGGATGAAAGGAACTATGATAGGTATCAGTAACTCATCAATGTGTCGCTGGCCAGCCAGATTCCCTCGCTGAACAACCATCATCATTTGGCCACGAATCCCTCTCCACACCATGATTCCTCCACCTCCAAACGGGCGAACATCTCTAAGCAATTTGGCACGAGACGCTCGCCCATTCGTTGATAAATTCGAAAACCGGCCATCGTTCCTGAATAGGCAAAACATACTCTCGTCTGTAAACAACATCCCTTCCCAGTCATGTCGCTGCCACCGGCGTAAAGTACGTGTCAATCATTATCTGCGGGTCAAAGCCATTCCACGGAAGGGCTGCTAGGCTCGTATACCAGCCAAACTAAGTCGACGAAGGCTTGTACTTTTCCTGATGATATGACCGAGTGCCGTCGCCGCTGTTGATGTCGTCGTTACGAATCGGTTTTGAGGTGAATCTGCCTTATGTAGCGATCATCGGCCGCAGTTGTTACCCTCGCTCTTCCCGATCTTTGTCTGTCCTGTGTCTGGCCTGTCTGTTGGTAGCGTATTAACAGCCTTCTGATGGTGATTTGGCTGCAGTTGAAAGGATCGCTTGGTCACGTTGCTCTTGCGTAAGTCTTAGCATACTTTTGGTGTTCTTACAACAAGGGTATTTATGCAGCATTGCTGCACGTGCATAAAAATCCCTAAAAACACGTGTTTCTTAATGCCCTATTCCAGTGGCTGCGTTCGATGTGATTCGTTCGTTTAGAGGAAGCGATGCAGTAATAATATAATATCCTGCTTAGAATCAAACCCGTACCAGCCCTTTCAATGTTTTCATGAACAAATATAAAATTGAAACCTTTCTTTTGCCTAGGAGTTTGTTTAAGTAAATGCCGTGTCCTACAACACTTGTTACGTTTTAAGTTGTTGTACATCTAGTTCACCTAAATAATACCTTTGTTTTCATCCCGAAACTTGTCATCAGTTAATACTTGACAGCAAAAAGGGCGGAAACGATTTTGATAGTTAATGGCTTCCTGAGTTTGTTATTAGAGATATTGTTAAGCATTTCCTTTTATACCAGATTTAAACTGAAACCTGCCAAACAAATCTACCCGCGACATGTCTTTTGAAAGAGGACATCAGGCAATAGCAATTCCGTTTTTTTTTTGTCGATCATGTATACATTATGTTGTATTATAGCAATATAGACAGATTTCTTATTCCGGTTTACAAATTTAGAATTCCTGTCAAATACATATGTGTAGGTGTCTTTATGTGCAAGGGTTCTGTTGCTAAAAGCACAAAATCCGTGACTGGGTGTCCCTTGCTTCAATGCTGAACTATTTACCCTGTTCTTAACAAATACGTCAAATAAAAGTCTTCACAACAACTTGGGCTCTTCAAATTTTTCTATGTCCCTGTTAAAGGACTCGATGCGACAGTGATCGGTAACATTTATTCGCCTTATGTCTAAATGAGTTGACATTTTACACTGAACATGCCTCAGCGCGTTTTTTGAGGAGTTAGAAATACTCAAAATCAATAATAATTCAGATGTTATAACATTATCCAATGGCAGTGATTGGGGTATGTTTGTAAATGCAATTCAGGTTTTCAAAGAATAAAGTGTTTTTGTTGTTGTTCAGTATCCCATGTTTGACGTAACATGTCTAATATTTGATACTGAAATGTTTTCTTCAGTTTTATCTCAGGTTCCAGAAATTCAAAGCTTTCCTACAAACACTTGATTATAGCCTGCTGTTATGAATTTCTTTTTTTCCTAACATTAATTTGCCTCTCCCTTATCAAACTGTTTATTTCATTTCATATCATATATGTACGTTTTACATGGAATGGCAGTCTAACCGTTTATATAAGTATACATGTTGGCCTTTTACCATTTTCCTGGTGGTATTGCACAACATTGTTCGTTGTTATTGGTTTCTATTTTAGATCAAATGTCATGGTTCTTTTCAAGACGTCATATTTAAAAAGTGTGGTATTATGACAAGCTTGGCATCTTTCATTTTGATGCTGTATTCACTACCACAAACAAGATGTTTGTTCCTTCACCATTGACATTGTTTCCTCCACTGAAATGTTCTTATTGGTTGAGAAGTTGAAATCTTTCTGATAGATATCAAGAAGTATATACCCCCAAGGATGACACGATCGCGATCATTTTTATGGATTTAAGCGTCTTGGCGTGATTAAGTTTTACATTTACATCATATTACATTTTGTTTGAAATTGATATTAAGGTTAGTGTAACTGACACTCAAATCATCATTTGACATTTGAGACTGTGTTTTACCTATTACTTTGATTTCATGAGAGATTGGTTAACATAATGGAAGCTCTTAAAATGGTATATATCTTCAACTATAGTTAAGGGCATAATTCAATATTCAAGTTGTGTATAGGGCAAACTGACCAGGGCTCGGACACAATCCCAGGTCGCCAAAACTTTCCACTCTTTTGACGATATTGCATTGACGCTATAATAAGTGAAATATGAGCAATAAGTTGTTTCAAAATCTTGATTTTCGCTAAGTCAATATAATTTACATCAAATGAGCTTGTACAAATAAATTCAAGATTTCGAAAAACCTAAATATCACTGTATACGGTCTACTTATTGCGTGATTTCGTATTTTTAAAGTCTTTTTGTTAAATATCTTAAATCAGGGACACGTGCGAGAAGAACTGTCTGAAGCTATATCAGAACTGTCAGAACCCCGGGCCAAATAAGACTCACGAATAAAACAAGTAGTTTCACTTGTTAAATGAGTTGTTGATCATGGTTACAGGTTCTCTTCTATTATGGGTAAGAATGATGGCTGATTGAGATGCAACAGAATTTCGGTTTTGTTTTATGAATCTTTGTTGTATCACATTAAACTGAGGGTATAGCTACGAAATTGAGCGTTTTATCACTATGAACTTTCATCCATTTATTTTTTGTGTTTCTCAAAACTCTCCTTGTCAGCATATCCTTATAATTCGCAGATTCGTTTTCAACATTTACCTTATACATTCCCTAGATGAATAACTTGTTCTTGAAATTCAACATCTTTCATCTCATTCGTACACTAAAATACATATTTGGATCTTTATTCCATCTAGATCTTTATGCATTGTACATGTCCGTTAGTTTTTGTCTCTATTTATTCAACAATGTATTCACTATGATTAACTTAAGTTTTATTAACATGGTTATATTAATTTATATGCACTGTACTCCATGATGATTGCAGGTTTAAATGATTAGTAAATAACAACAAGTTCTAAGGATATATAAGAATGTATAAAGACTATGTATAGATATACATGTTCTCATTCACCTTACCAACTTCAAAATGCCACAGACGTTATATGAAATAATTACTATAATTATGTTTTTTCGAGTATGTGTGTTTCTCAGAAACATTTCACCTTTATCTGTGTACTTTAAGCAAGCTCATGTTGTATAAGTTGAGTTATTTTTTCCGAGTATGTGTCTTTCTCAGAAATATTTCTCTTTTATCTGTGTACTTTTAAGCAAGCCCATGTGGTATAATTTGAGTAAGTTATTCCGAGTATGTGTCTTTCTCAGAAACATTTCTCTTTTATCTGTGTACTTTTAAGCAAGCCCATGTGGTATAATTTGAGTAAGTTATTCCGAGTATGTGTCTTTCTCAGAAACATTTCTCTTTTATCTGTGTACTTTTAAGCAAGCCCATGTGGTATAATGTGAGTAAGTTATTCCGAGTATGTGTGTTTCACAGGAACACTTCTCCTTTAATTTCTGTCTCGTTAGCTCCCCTTCTACTCTGATTCATGTGGATAGATTGGTTTCACGAGCCCTTCAGTTCCCTTGTGCCGGACTAAAACAAGTTCACAATGAAAAATGAACAATTGCCTCCTAGTTAGTATCGCCTGTAAATCACTTTATTTTCCATCGGCTTTGCAACTTTGTTTTGTTGGTGTATGTAGTATGCCGTAACTGATCCCAAGTTAAAATCCCCGATTGCAAGATGATAGAGTACAGATGAAGTAATGCGCTGTTCTTCAAGGAATATATACCGCTGCATTCTGAAAGTTGTTCACTTATTATTTTTTCTTAGTGCAAATATCATGTAATTTTGGTTGACTTTGGACGTCTATTAAATAACTTAGGCAGACTGACAAGGCATCACCCATTGATCATGTGTAAAAGAGCCATCATTTAACTTGTATAGGGATTGTCTGGTCTCATGCAGATATTTAAATTTTGGCATGATGAAATAGACCGATAGGGTCATGTTTCGAAATTCCAATTTCCTCAAATTTCAATTAAGATGTTTCATATAGACTCTCTGAGAATACAACCAGGAAAATAATTTTGTTTTAATGCAAAGGAACAAACATGACTCTTGTTTAAAGTTGTTGACCACTTTTGATCAAATTTTTACCGGTGGTCACTTTTATGACCTACCAAAACTGTTAAGGTTAATTGTTGGGTATGATATACGAGTGCATTGAAGTACAATAGATCTTCACATCTCGTTTGAAAGTTCAACATGATCTGTATATTTTTGCAATGCTATGATGCCACAAACACATCCGAAATAACATGATATTTGCACTATGATACGCAGGTACATGTATGTGAACAGTCTTTCAGTATGCAGCTGTACGTACATCAATAGTATGTATGATGTGGATATTTTTAATTTAAATATATACATACATAAAAATAGACATTTGCGTTTTTTTATGTGATTCTAATTTAGTATATGTCAAATGAAAATGTCACAAAGAGGAATAACAAGTCATAAAAATGATAAAATCACCGATCAACTCTAAAGTCACAGATGACGCAAAAGGCTTTTGCTAAAGGAATGTATATATATACCTTTAATGTATGAATGATGTGGGGCTTGTACATGAAATATTCTTTTGTACTTCTTATGCTATTTTAAATTGGTATATACATTTGAAAATATCACAATGAAGAATGGCAAATGTTTAAATTATTTGTTTTTTTATACCTTGATTCATGAAATCCACAAAAACTATGAGGTATTTTTGATTAAAAGGTGATTTTCGTTCTAATTTTAGAAATAGAAATAAAGTAAGTTCTAACATACGATCACTTCTTAAGATATTAATAGTTTGTATTACATATTTGATGTCATGGATAATCTTCTGCATGCGAAGTTAACATTTAATGATTAAGCAGCAATCAGACTTTCATAACTGGGAGGACACAAATAATAGCAATCGTAATTTTTTTATACTGTTAAAAAGCTATTCTAGTTCTCCAAAACTTATATAAGGTAGCGTATAGTGGAGATACATATGTCAGCTTTTGGTTTTAATTTGGATGTATCTGGTCTACACATTTTCAGCCCAGTAACAATTCATTAAAACGTTTTATAGGCTTCCAATTATACTGCTAATTTGAACCATCCAATGATTAAAGGATATTTGTCTTTTAAAAAAAAATACAATGTTTAGCTCATCGAGTGAGGTAGACACTTTCCGACCTTTCAGCCTCACGAAATGAGATAAACATGGTATCTATCAAGAAAAGCGACATATTTATTTATTTTATGATACAATCGATGTATAATTACGAAAACCAAAGCGCAGATACATTGAAATGAAAGATCTCGTCATATATGCAACAACATGACGTCATCAGCGTGTCATTACGTCATAGCATTATTTGGTGACGTATGGACACATCACTAATGACTGATAACACGTTCTAATGTTAATTCCATTAGTGATTGATAACACGGTTTAATTTCACTGATTTTAGTTTTCACCGGCAATCATCATAAAATCCAAAACGATGAGCTTTCACAAAAGGTGTCAAAATAACATATAATCTGCTCTGAGAAAACCCAAACGTAAGCAAATTTGAAAGGAAGAGCAAACTAGCATAACATCATCACTGAAATTGCAATAAAACTGACAAGTAGTTATTATGCCTAAATATTTAAGGTATTTCATCCTTGTGTGCAATAGCATCTGGTTGTTGTATAATGAATAAATATATATTGAATAGATATCATTAATGTTAGAAAAGAAAAATCTCAGAAGAAACGTGTTATGTCAAAACTACATACTATTTGGTGACCTACCAGCACTGTCGTAATCCAATTTTGCTCTTGCTCCATTTGTGTTCAGTAATTGAAAACTGAGATGACGTGAAATTTGTTTCTTGAAAAGAAACCTTGCAATTTTAACTTTGTTGAACAAGTTAGTGCTTTGTTGCATTTGTAAGTTTAGTATGGTCAAACCTTGTAGTTCTTGAAAAATACATAGCTCAGCCTTTTGGGCCCTTGCTTGATTTCTATATAGGAATGAACGGCAATGGAAATGGTAAAATATACCAGCTTGACTATGACAAATATACATAATGTGCAATTTATTTTCAAACAAACGTTTTATTTTTGAATCGCCAGAGAAGGGGCTGTTTTAGGATATAGTTGACTTCAATCCTCAAGTTGGTTTTCGAGACGTTTTGATGAGGTCTATATAGTATTTACTATTGTCTGATTGTCAGACTAGCCGAAGCCGTTGCAACTACCTTTTTTTGCAGTAGTTGTTACCAGGTTGGAAAATAGGGCTTCTAACGATTTTAAGCTGTTGGTTTGTTGGTTTCACGGTTTCTGATGACTAGAATCGAAGACATATATGTGCGAAAAGGTACATGTGCATTTATATGGTGTTAAGATGTTCAAGAGATGACAGCTTCTTAGTGGATTCAAGGGAATTCACCTACGTTCATCGAACGTATGTTTGATGTAACATACACGCCCATATATACATACATATTCTTTTATAGAGAGCTTTATCAATGATTGAAGTATTGATTGTATTAGCATCTTTTTATGTTTATAATAAACGGGTTCTTTAGTTTTGAATTTGTTTAAAGAGGAGTTGATAAATTCGGCCAAAACAAACATTTGGCAATGGTATTAATAGGAAATTGGGTGAATATATTCCGAGGTATATCCAAGTTATATTTATATGTAGATGGAAAATTGTGATAACATTTTGAAGGACTTAAGAGCAGGTTAAAATAAGCACTTGAAAGACATGTCGAAAGCTGTAGTAGGTTTTTCTTGATATGTTAGGAATCTGTTTTAAGGTGAAAAAGCCTATTTCAAGCATTGATATTATTGATTTTAGGTATTTCACAAATGAAAAGAACAATAACCTATAAATCCTCTTTTCCTTGTAGTTGGTGTGACCCTTTGCATTAGCCGCGATATGTTCCTTCAGCCAAATCATACTTGGCAAAGTCACGTCAAAGCTCTTCCGGTCATGAACCTGTCCTAGAACTATCAAATGAGGAGGATACAGATCTAGAGATGTTGAAAGGGGCACGCTATTTTCTACTTGATCCATACGATTGGCACACACAATAGTGGTACCCATTGCTTCAAAGTATGGTACCCATTGCTTCAAGGTGTGGTACCCATTGCATCAAGGTGTGGTACCTATTACATCAAGGTGTGGTACCCATTGCTTAAAGGTGCGGTACCCATTTCTTCAAGGTGTTGTACCCATTGCTTAAAGGTGCGGTACCCATTTCTTCAAGGTGTTGTACCCATTGCTTAAAGGTGCGGTACCCATTTCTTCAAGGTGTAGTACCCATTTCTTCAAGGTAAAACAGAGGTGCTAAAGGATCATTGTTGCAAAGTTTAATCTGATAAGCCAACCATTATAATCGTATTAACAATATTTATGCTTGTGATACTTTATTACCAATTATACTGCGACACCGATACACCGATAATGTAACAATGAAATCACAACTGTCTGATTATGCTTCATCAGGGAATACTTAAGGTAGAGATGCTTTCATAGATTTTAGTGCTGCCTCCAGACAAGAATCCAAAGAAGCTCACACGATGGTATTGATCCGCTCTCTGTCCAATTATCTTGCGGCTTCAGACCAGAAGAGTCAATGCAGACAAACCCCGCGTCAAACTCCCTCAGCGCTCAGAGTGTGGCAGCTCACTGTACTAGCTGCTCACTGTACTGGCTGCTCACTGTACTGACTGTTAACCGTACCGGTTAGTAACTATACCGGCTGCTCAGTATACTAGCTGCTCACTGTGTTATGTGAAAAATGTATGGAGGATATATAACTTGTTGAACTGTGAGTACGTCTTGCAGACAATATTTTCCATCGTTTATTTCAAAATCTGGATAAACGATGATGTGTGATATACAGTGTGAGAATCAAAGCTTTGTATACTTAATACCCAAAATTCTTTTGTGAGAATCATAGCTGCATAATCACTTTTTGCCAACTTTTCTTTCTTAACTTACTGAATTGTGATAAATCGATATAAACTATGTTTAAACGAGGTTTAATTCTTCATGTACTGAAGTATGAGTAACATAACATAATAAAAATATTTTTCAAATAAAGTGTCTTATTTCATGGTCATGATTTCATGAAAAACAGTTATTGAAAAAAATAAGGGTAGATTGAGAATATATTGTTTTACAAAAATCTTTTCACTTCTTTGATAGAAATATATCGAGCAATAAAGAACGTGAAACGTATATACAATCTCTTATCAAACATCAAGAAAAGAAGTGAATTTTACGAAAAGGAAAATAAATGTTATTCAATGCATTATTTTAACTTATATGAGGTTAAGTTGTTCTTGATATGAGAGGAGTTTTACGGATAGGCGGGTTGAGTATTCAATAAATTGTCTAGTATGTTTTTATATACTATTTTGAAGGATTATGTATACATTGTACTTTGAGATAACTATGCTGCATAACACTTATGTATAATGTTCAATTAATATCTTACATCTTGTTACTAACTATTCAATTAAAATCGGATTTGGTTTCGTTGAAATGGTTTACTTATCATATTGGTTGCTGTTGGTACGACAGAACAGTTGCTGTTGTCACCTTCGTGTTTAGTTTAATGATTCTTTGATACTTCTTTACTTTGAACATCTCAATTCATGCACCTTGAATTACACATTTTGTGTCAAAAAAGCCGTGAGGATATTTGGTTTGTCATGTTTAAAACATGTATGTATTGAACCATTTTCTTGAGCACCCAGAGAAAATGATTTCAGGTTTTTAATTGGCAGTTTGCGATTTTATATTTGAGTTTGATTATGAAATCCAATGGGACTTTTATGTAATTTATGGACGCCAATAGTTATCAAAAAATAACTTAAGACTACGGCATCTACAACTCTCTTTGTGATATTCCCCAAACAAGCCATTTGTCTTAACGTGGGTGTCAGATTTTGAAGTATGTAAAATCAACATAAAGATGATGAAATCGGATTCATTCATGCATGAGGATGATGCTTCCTTTGTCGCAATCTGTAGGAACTTCCATTTGATAGTATTTTTTTAAACGAGTTAATGATTAAGTATAAAACGAGCGAAAGCGAGATGGAAACCAAACCATTAATGATTTTGATAACAAAATAATATTAAATTGAAGAGAGTTTAGTATTCTGTTTATTACTTGACCTTAGCGGAGCATGATTGTCGAACGTGTACTGAACGAAACACTTCTGTGACTTAGCCGCTATTGTGACGGCGGTGCTAACACTTTGACGTCCCAACCACACAATATTGTGACGTCATATGTGCAGCGGTATTACGCTAGTTCAACTTCGCGGTATAAATATTACACTGCATGAATATATATGAATATATATATATATATATACATATATATATATATATATATATATATATATATATATATATATATATATATATATATATATATATATCTTTGTCATCTTATATATATTTAATTTATATATATATATATATATATATATATTACACGGGCTAGTAATAAGCAAATATGTGCAATTGATGTGCCATTACTTAACTTATCTAGTAGATATAAAAGCTTTGAATCACATTTTCTTATAAGAAATGAGAAAATTTATATACACTCAATGACGGTTACTTCATGGTTTTTTTATGGTTGGTGTTTTTTAGTTTGTTTTTATATTCTTAAATATAAATTATGGATCAGAGCAAATGACAGTGTGTTTCATAATGCAACTTCCTTTCTGAAAATCTCATCATAATACAGAAATGAAGTTTGTAAAAAGCAATCATGTTATAAACTAACAAGAATATTTAAAAGTCTAAGGTAGCAGATGTCTTCACCCAACTCTAAAGTGAAGAAGGCAGCACTAGTTTCTCTTTCTCATGACATAAAACAGCTGTTGAAGTCTCTTTCGCACATTTCTGTAGTTTTTTGTTAAAATTTCATGAATGCGATACATATAGTATATGCAAATAATATTTCTTCATAGGATGAATATCTCAATACTTCGAGCAACGTATAGTCTTCAGAACAACATGCCTTCAGTTTGAACGTTTATGGGGAAATAGATTCATAAGGCTTAACAGAACTTGTAATGCTAGTTTAAAAAGCCTTTTTTTTATTTCAAAAGATTGTCTTTTAATGTGTTCTCTATGAAAACGTGTGACTATTATTTCAAATTAGAATCATATATTTTCTTCGGGTTAATATTTCTTCTCATTGCATATCGATGTATGCAAAATATATATTCTTCCTGTTTGATAAAACGGATATATCTAAATATGATTATATATGCAGAACAACGTTTCTAAGATTATTCATAGAATTCATAAGTACTTCGGACTTTTGAACTTATTGAATTATGATACCGTTCTAATTTAAACAAAATCTTATCTTAAAGTCGACCTAAAAGGGTTATTCCTTTCTAAAATGGTTTTTGAACAGCATGCATTGTTGCATGTCCTGACAACCTGTCTGACAACCACATAACATCTGCCTCTAGGTGTCAATATGTTGAATTCCTGTGAACACTGCTTTCTGCTTGATTGCTGCCTATATTTTCATAAATGCAACGATGTTATTGCCTGCTTTCCACTATATCTTTAGCCTGCATTAAACTGGTGACTGAACATGGCACTATAGAGGCCGTTGTCTGACCGTGTTGAGAAAAAAACAAAGTTTTTTATTCCTAGATTTTAATCAGACAGAAATGCAATTAATAAAAATCAGTATAACTTTATGTAGATATTCTAAAGTGACATCATGATCATGCATTATGTATGTATATCATGAACTGATCATTGTATACAAAACAGTATCTGTCTAGCCATAGGTTCACCTTTAATGACACATTTTCCAATAAGAAGAATGCACAATTTATAAGTTATAACTAATCAAATTATCTTATTAGCTAAGACGTATCGATTTCGTATTCATTAACTTTTCCGCTGTTACAAATTCACTTTCTGCTCATTGAAAAAAAATATATCGTAAAGTGAATGACATACATTGCAATCATCCGATAGCCATTAGGGACTGTCGATACTAAGGACTAAGTTTAACACCTTACTTTAAATCAGTCTTTGTGACTTATTCTTCTCTCGTTTCAGGACGCCGTGAGAGGTAATTTGAAGACTGCAGCATCGTGACGGTATTATGCTATGTCATGCAACCTCTTCGTTTCTAACACAGAACTAGACAAAGGTTGCAAAGAGATGTTTTAGACAGTGACGTTACATACCTTAACCAGTGGAACTGACTTATTTTGAGGATAAAACATTAGTGATAGATGTCCTAATGACTCATCTTAGTATGTTTCACAGTTCACAATATGTAATAACAACATTAATACAATAATGAACAGAAAATTATGTTATTGAAACAATTTTATTTAAAAGAATTGTCATGAAGTATGCGTCAACGATGTGGAACTTACTGATGATGTTCGAAGAAAAAAATTCCTAAATGCGAAATAGATGTCCTCATGGCACATCTAACTGCACATCTATCTTCAGTTCACTATACAGGATGTGAAAATGTAAAACAGTAGCTGAAATAAGACATTTGATGGTATGTAATAAAATTTGGGTCATTTTACTGAAAATGCTAATGGACACAGAATGCAACGTATGTTGCGTACACACAGAAGGGCTTGGTGCCAATATGTACTGCTTATGTGTGGAAAAAGTGTTTCCTAATAAATGACAGTGGTTCTTCTGATTTTAATTTGATCTTCAGTTCCCCATATATGATGTGAACATGGATAAATTTGAAAATTCAAACACTTATTTTAGAAAGTAAAATATCAACATGGATCTTTTTACGGAACTCAGTAATCTGAATCTCTCGGAGTATCATCAAAATATTTCAGCATTTCTCGACACTCAAGAATTTGAGGTCAAAGATATGGAGGAATACTTGAAACTTCATAAAGCTGCTACCTATATGAACAACTACTATCTATGGATTATATTTGTCTTTGGATTTCCTGGAAATATTGCTAGCACTGTCACCCTCAGTCAAATGAAGCCCTTGACAACGTCCAAGTTCTATGTGGCACTGCTGGCAATTGTTGACAATTTGGCAATTGTTCAGAAGCTGCTCTACCACCAGCTGACTTACTATGAAGTTGGTATTGGGACCATCGGGTGTCGGATAATGAACTACATGTCTCTATGTCCTGTTACCTATTCCAATTGGATACTCGTCTTCATGGCAATAGAACGATTCATGGCTGTCACATTTCCTCTACGGGTGAATGTTATTTGGAACCTCAAACGTGCTCGCCTGAGTATGATAATTCTTGGTGTAATAATTCTTATAATATATTCCCACATCTTCTGGACAACCTTCTCTTATGATGGTAAACATTGTGATATACTTAACGAATATACGGAATTTTACCATAAATATTGGTACTGGATCAATGGGGCCATATATTCATTCCTTCCATCATTGATACTAATTGTGTGCAATGTTTTAATCATTAAGCAAATCAAACAATCCGCCCACAGGAGAAGCCAGTTGTATTCTGAAAGCGATCTTGAGAGAAGCGGACGTAGAGGGAGATATGAAAGACAGATCACCATAATGTTGCTAACTGTAGCTCTCGTGTTCCTCGTCCTCACTCTACCTAGAACTGTGTTCGTCCTTTTTCATCTCTCATGGAACCCTCCAACACTTTCTATAAGCTTTGTGAGAAAGAATCTCTTAGATCAGATCACTTTCTTCCTTTCTGATGCAACCCACGCTGTCAACTTCTACCTTTACTTTATCACCGGACAGAAATTCAGACAAAGTTTTCTTGGAGTTACTTTTCGCCGTGCAAGAACATCCAGCATGGGCAATCACTCAAGGATGCAAATGACGCACAATGGTACTGCAGAAACGACGTCAAATCCAAATAGTCACACGTGTAAAGCATGTGTACAGATGAATGGGAGTGAACACATTCCACTTCGCCATGTATCAAGAAGTAAGTTATATTGACGGGAGGTCACGCATTTGACTCTAGTGCAATAATAAGATTAATTCAACCATTGATCATGTATGTTTGTATAAGTTTATAAGCTCATTGACATTAGTTAATAGTTATTTGATCATAACGAATGTTAATTATAACGGAAACCGTGGGAGTCAGAGATTTCTCATATTAAGAAAGTTCACTCACAATAAATAAATTGATTAAGCATGCTTTGATCAAATATATGTATATTCCCATAGAAAATGGTATCTACAACTATCAAATCATTCTAGAATGTTCACATGTTGCAATTATTATTTCTTGCATACCGAAAGCTGCATACCGAAAGTTTGATCACTTACCACTAAACCGTAGTGCAAATATCATGTAATTTGGGTTTCGTTTCAACATCAATAGAATAACTTGAGCAAAACTGACAATGGATCACCCACGGTCCATGTGTGAAGTAGCCATTGTTGAACTCATTTTGGGATTGTCTGGTCTTTCGTGCAAAGATGTGAACTTTGGCATATTGATACAGACAAAAGGGGTCACATTTTCGAAATTTCGATTTCGTTGAATGTTAACTAAAATGTTCCATATCGACTTTATTAGATTAAAACCAACATAATCACATTGACTTTGTGCAAAGGAACAAACGTGACTTATTTTTAAAGAACTTGATAACTTATAAATGTATCTATGGAGAAAAATAAAATTAGTGTTTTCGAAATTTTGAACCTGGTCACTTCAATGTCCTGCCAAAACTGTTTCGGGTAATTGTGGGTGACGAAAAACATTTGCCTTAAAGAAGAATGGATCTGCATATGTGTATTGAAAATTCAATATAATACGTTTCTTTTTCGCAACGCTACTATACCTCAAAGGCATCTCAAATAACATGATATTTGCACTAGTATATTCAGGCATGTGAACAAACATGCAGCTGTATAGAAAAACAAAGTACATTTCGAATGTGGATATACAATGACAGGTGTTTAACTGATGTAAAGAGGTTTTCTTTATCATTTGTTGCAGATACAGATTCAAGAATTAACATTTGAACTTCGTTTTGAACTTCAACTTTTTCTGTCCTTCATATTACTTTCAACTAGTGTCAATTCTCGCCAGTTTAAAAATACTGACATTCAGAAGACTTGGAAAATAAAGAAGAGTATAAACAATACTGTTTTTTTTTTCATTATATCTTGACGCATGATTGATTTAAGATGGAAAAGTCAAATGGTTATATTGATTTTATATTTATTACTCGCCCGTGTAAGATACTGCAGTGTAATATTTATACGGCGATATTAAACTAGTGTAATACCGCTCCCTGTATGACGTCATAATATTGTGTGGTTGTGACGTCACAATCTTGGCACCGACGTCTCAATGGCGGCTTAGTCGCGGAAATGCTTCGTTCAGTACACTTTCGGTAATAATGCTTTAATACTGAGGTCAAGTAATAAACAGAATACTAAACTTCCTTCCATTTAATACTATTTTTTATTAAACTCGTTAATGATTTGGTATCAAACTCGCTTTCGCTCGTTTTATACTTAATCATTAACTCGTTTAATAAAAATAGTATTAAATGGAGGGTCGTTTAGTATCCTCTATATATTACATACAACTTGGTCACCTACATGTAAGCATCTTTGAAATGTGAGCCAATGCTTACACTTTCCAATAAATGAAATAAGATATATGTAGTTGAAATATACAGAACTTTAAAGTGGAGCTTTTTCAATTTATTAAGTTTATTTTACTGATATGAAATAGTTTGAATAAATATAAATAAAATAATTATCATCTGTTATTTAAAAAAAACATTTGATATGTAATTCAAACCTACTTGTTAATTTTAACATGGTCTTTTCACATCAATTGAGCACACCTTTTGGGAGTGAGGATGTGTGATGATTGTAAAAACAGTGTTGAAACTGACTAATTCCAAATTAGGAAGGGAATTTTCTCCGTGAGGATTTCCCCTTGTCATCGCTTCAAATATATGAAACGAGAATTTGAAATTAACACCTGAAAGAATAATCTCAACAACTGATATTTCACTGATAGTTATGATTCAAGTGATTATTGATAAGGATCCAACTCCTTTGAAAGTGGATGTCTCAAATAACAGAATTGATTGTTTCAAAACTTGAATAGACGGAATTCTTGTCACAACAGTTCCGTTTCATAGCCAGAATTTGTGACGTTAACAGCGGTGGAATATAAGAGGTGGATGTCGACATTACTGACGTAGACATATGGTTGAAGACACACACTAGGAAGAATGTCAGCATTACGTGTAAACCAAGCAGTCACAAAAGGTTGTCGCAAAATATAAATCCGTTTGGTGCATTTCAATTTGCTAATGAACTTTGAGGGAAACGTCTTTTTATTACTGAGAATTGAAACAAATCAAGAAAAAAATTGTTGCAATACTTTATTCCCAGTGTATTTAGATAATGATATTTAATATCGTCACACACTATACACTTTATCATTAATTTTAATAAG
This sequence comes from Phorcus lineatus, assembly GCA_921293015.1. Classification (NCBI taxonomy): domain Eukaryota; kingdom Metazoa; phylum Mollusca; class Gastropoda; order Trochida; family Trochidae; genus Phorcus; species Phorcus lineatus. Next base: position 1,508,138 of record OV121092.1, read on the forward strand.
CAACTCTATTGCTTCATATAGATATCGGAACAAATTACACTTTAATCTCTACGAATCACCTTACTTCGGTGAACATAATTCACTCAATATCTTTCACTTTTTTATTACGCTATAGGCTAAGTTTACACGCCATTGTCAGACTACTGTCCGCCAAATGATCAATACATCGAAGCCCTGGTAGATTAACGTCTCTTTACATGCAAGGTGTTCATATTCTTGTCTCGCCATTTTTAAAAGGCACTGTAGCACGTTTTCGAGATCTCAGTTACAAACGGTTATCATCATTTGTATTCAATGAAAGTAGTTGAAACATAAACGTTAAGAGATTGGTTAAGCTAATCAGTTAATTTAAAGGTGTTCACGCCAAAGTGGCCACATGAAGTTTAAACACAAATGAAATTCCTTATTCTGTATATGGATACAACTATAGATTATCGGGTTGCCAATTGAGATTTTAAATGAAAAGATAGCTTTAACATGAATTGATATTCAAAAGTGAAATATTACATTTTTTTAAAAGTCCCACAGCGCCTTTGATATAGTTTACCTAAATCAGTATGCTAAGGAGCGTCAGCTGTACGTCTTACCCTGAGACAGGATGCATCGTAGATGACTGAGTCGAATCTTATTAGCTTGTGTCAGACTAAACCCTTTTTCCTCACGTATATGTGTTCAAAGCCTTTTTTGCACAAAGCCCTGTCGTCACCTTCATAACACAAAAATGCTTTTGCTTTAGCAAATAATGACATCAGAATGTTATCACATCACCAAAAGGAAAATCTAATACCAGTGTCGTGGTTCAACATATAAATGTATCAAACTGTGATAAAGAGTGGGTGTCAAACAGAATCTCAACCTCGTGTTATCTTTTGTCAAATACGTCAAAACTTCCTTAAAAGGAAAATATCAGCTTTTGTTACCTGTTTAGATGACTCTTGGATAAACAATTCTTAACCACACTGACACTGTCTAACTATCCAAGTACTTCATCCATCCATCAGACGATATGCCTTTTTGTTAAGGAAAACCATCTTAAATTGCGATGGTGAGTCAATGAAGAGCAGACAGAGCTTTGTACATAAGCTCATCTGACTTAAGTCTCTGGGGGTCCAGGCACAACGGCACAACGTTATTTAGGTACAGAGGGCAAAATAACATCAACATATTTTGTACTGCCAATATATAATTGTGATGTTGCGTCTCTTGGGATCCATATGCAACGAAAGAGAATAAGTTGTGTACATAATCTTCTGTGTCAGTTATTGTAGATACAATTGTAAGACTACGTGACGGACTTTTTTCTATTACTTATGTACTACAATATGTGACTGACCTTTTTCTATTACTTATGTACAACAATATCTGTCTAATCTTTTCCTATCACTTGTGGACCACAATATGTGACTGACCTTTTTACATCATGTAAAATTCAACATCAAGATATACACAACTGCCAATAATTATCCAATAATCCAGATGCAAGTCCAGAAAATAATGTGTATACTTACTACATTATCATTTGTAACGAAATGTGACTGAGGTAATGCATATTCGATGGTGACGGAGTATAATATGAATAGCTCAATAACTAAATTGACGACTTCTGCACTGATAAGAGACGTCTCAATGTTTTTCAGAAATAACCACCTTAGACTTCTTAAATTAGGCCCACAATACCAGACGTGCTTCAGTAATGAAGTCAGGGAATCTATATAAGGTTAGGCGTCTAGGGATCCACTTGAGAATCCTTCAGAATATCTACAAAGAGGAATACTTTGTAGATAATTCCGGTAAACGATACACCTTGGGGTGTTATTGATTACGGATATTTCGAGAGATGCAGAAACTATTAAAAGGAAACACTCTGGAGTAGATTTGGTGAACAATTTGTCCACCCACGCCATAGACCCGGACAGATACACCAAAAATATGTCAGTGAGTGGGGTTTTGACGTGTTTTCAACAATATTTCAGTTATTAAACAAGTGAATGAAAATCATCCAAAAGAGAGTAGCCAGATAAGGGGAAAAAGAAAGGCTGAGGGAAAAGATGGAAACAAAGGCAAAATTAGAGAAAGACAGCAGGTTTTAGAACGAGTCAAATTTGGTGTAGCTTCTACTGGTCGACCTACCAGGAGCATGAAAGCTCAGGCTGTTATGTCCTTCGAGGTCTCGGAAGCGCCCAAACCACCAAACCACGATATGGTATTGAGTCAAGCCATATCTTATTGTGCCATGTCCATTCTTTTCATACAAATTGCGTCCAGTGAACTCAGCAGTTTATTGATATCCAAGATCAGGGTGAATGTGAGTATGTTGAACCTAATTACTTTTGAACATTATTTCATTAATTAGACACGCATCCAGAAGAGAGTTGAAATTAGAAAGATATAATCAGAATTACAGACCTCAGCATATCTTGTACTGATAAGTATTTCCTTGAAGGTAATCATGTGAACCATGATCAGGTATCGTACCTGGAAGCAACGCCATTTGAATATTCTATATATTGTCATCTTTTTCGACTTTCAGTTGAATGAATATGAATGAAGAATGATGCATGTCAGAAGAAAGCTGAATGTGATGGCATCACATAAATAACCCGCTTTATGTACTAGTATATGAACTAGTTAAAGCCACTATTTTGTGGAACAAAGAGTATTCTAACGGAGTCACGTACTTGTATATGAAACAATGTCAATTGTGCTATTCTGTCGAGAAGAAGAAACTATTGCTGTAAATAACCATCTGTTGCTTATCAGTTCGTAGAAGTGACACCAGGGGTAATGTCGTGTTTTTGAACGAAAACCAGACAATTTGCCACGGCTGGGATGTGTTTTAGAAGAAAATGACACAGAGATTGACTGCTCATGTTGTATACATGATAACTTAGACGCCTAACTGACTTTTGTACACGTATAGGGTTCTTTGACAATGTTTCATTGAAAACATTTATACCATGTATTGCATGAACATGGAGTTTTATACCTTGTTCTCCAAAAAGAGAATACTAAACGACGTCCCGTTTAATAACATATTTATGAAACGAGTGTATGGTTTGGTATTTAACGAGCGAAAGCGAGTTAGATACCGATACCATTCACGAGTTTCATAAAAATGTAATTATACGGGCCTGAGTTTAGTATTTTATTTATTACTCGCTGAATTATATCAAAGAAAAATCATACAGATCGCCAGGATAGCCATTGTCGTTGCCTCGCTAGCATTGTGACGTCATGTTTAACGATTGTGACGTCATGTGACGTCAATCAACACGCGATGTTATTACACAATGTGTAATAACTTTGTAGATTTATTAAACGGCGGTATCTTCAACGGGAGAGTAATAAATGCAAATATGATACTTTAGCTCGTATCAAAAGTATATAATTGAGTGTCTATGTCCCTCGAACATGTAGTCGATATCATGTCGTTTCTAACGAATTCAAGTTGATTGCAACTGCATCTGCATCTATATATCTATGATATAGAAGCAAGTACTCTTTAAAAAGCTTCATCCACTTCATTTGTTAAACCATAATGATGTCATTTTGAGTCTTTGAGAAAAGCATTGATTACATTAATAATTATTAGCTTGGATAAACAAAATATGATTCATCTAGTGATTAAAAATACTGCCTGGAACCATGTTTGTTTGGCACTCAAATGTTATTAGTTCTTCTTTCATTATGGGATTTTGTGTGCCTAAGGGTAATGGAAGCTCTTCTTAAGAGGCGAAAAGCTATTTCCTAAGCATGACATTACATTATAATCGATGTTGAATCAAATATCAAGGTATCAAAGATGAGAATTATTTTTAGAAAATAAGAACAATAATTATTTGTTTATTAATTAACATCTAAAGATGATATCAATGCTTTTCACTCTATTTCCGGAACATTAGACACGGAAGCAAGGAAGACTGGTATCGGTCAGACATAATGCATTCAGTTATACTTTATTCATTGGCGGGAGTATCAATTTCGTATTTACTTTCAAGTACTCTTTCCATATTACTATCCAAGATAGTCCGGTGACATGAAGCCTGTTAAAGGTCCTGAGATTAAAAAATCAATGAATGACGTGGGATGTAATAGCAATTGCTAAACAAATGTTAACATAAATAGTAATTTTATCATACGACTCCAATTCCAACCTCTGTTCAGTCAATTGTTGAGTAAGAAAGCAAGGGTAGTTTTCAAGCTGAATGTATGATTTAAACATTCGAGATAACACATTTACTATTCTAGATCTTACAAGTTGCTCCTCGAGTGGTTGTTCTCTTTCACAGACTACACAGACCTTTCACAAATTAATACTTGCTGAAATTTAAATGCCAGTGGCGTTTTCATTTTTAGTAGTTCAGGGATCTACACTCGATCCAGTAAAATGGCTAACTCGAATACATTCCTCCGTTACTATGGAGTCCCGAATATAAGCTATTGGACCCAATCGGATTACGCATTAAATGTACAGGACAAGAAGTTCTCATTTTCTTCATGATCCTTTTTTGAAAATTCACCAAAAGACCAGCTGCAACATTATGAAGAGGATGCGTAGTAACCCTCCAAGAAAAATAAATGCCAACGCGAATCCATTGGTCGCGAGTTTTGAGCGCTATATATTGTATCCCCGTTTCTGAATGTTTTCATTCGACGCACTTTTGAGAAAATCTTTGAATAGACTTGCATCGAAAAACAGATAACTGAAAACCTTACTCAGCAAGTTCATTGATTTCCAGGACTATTGCACTGGTACATTGTCAAAAGGATCAATAATAAAATTGTCAAAAGGATCAATAATAAAATTGTCAAAAGGATCAATAATAAAATCGCTAACGAACAGTAATTACGGTCACCACGAATTTATTTCCCCCCGCATTTAAGCAAAAAATACTCGAACACATACATCCAGACTGGTAGTCCGTGCTCTGAAATCGTTTCACAAAACATTAAAAAAAAAATTTGGCTAAAGATATCAAAATGCACATGCAAATTATTCATAAACAATGCAAGCAAAACCTTGAACCAGACAATAGCAGATCTAGATTATAACCTATTACAATAATATGTTAGTAAAAAAACGTTTACATCATTTTCTGTGTAATTTCGCATTCCTGGCTGAAACGTTTTATCCATTCTTGCTATTAAATATTATTTCATTATGTTGTAACCACATAAACGAAATATACATTTGATATTTTTGAATAAATTTTACATGTGCTTGCAGATCAAATCTAATTCAATAAAAGAGAAAAAAGAGGGTATCAATCATAACAGGCAATTGATCACGAATAACTGTACTTTGTGCAAGAGACTGAATAGCCTTCGAGCCAAAGAATATAAAAGAGTTTTTGTTTTGTCAATGTCTTTATTTATCTTGACATTCTACATTTTTAAAAACAATGCAACATGAATGATATGACAAAAGCACACGCTTTTTTCACGCTGTTTATGATATCAAAGCTTGTTACTTTCTATAACTTTGCGTTTTAGATCCTCACAAGTGTCATCAGTGAAGCATAATGTATATTGAAGGAATGTTTGAAAGATAACACAGCAAATACGTTATATCTCATGTGCAATGATGTCATGCCATTGTGATAAAGTTCATATCGGTTTTAGACATGTACATGATGACGACGATCATCGTGTTGTCAGGTCAAGAAAAGAGATCCAACAAGTATTAAGAGATTTTCATTTACTCGTCGTGGGGCCCAAGTGATTTAGGAGGACATTCGCTGCTGCTGGTATTTCAAGATAATGACTTTAAAATCATAGTTCTATCTTGGTAATGATTTTGGTTTCCGAAAGTTTGTGTTGCATGAGATTAATTGCAAAAAATGAATCGACGATGTATAATTGGAATACTAATCATCTTTTTTCACGAATGCATTTTTTGATTTGCCAGAATTAATAAGGAGAATCAAGAAGTTGATCATCTTTAAAAGAACCTAGTAGATAAATAATTGAAAATAAAAGTAGATGTTTTTTCATGAAATTCATGATTATTAAGTGTCTTATAGATTGAAATACTCGTTTAATATCAACCGTAAACACATTTCATTTAGTATATCTTTCTATATCTATTTACAAATATTTATAAATTTGATGACATGTACATGTTCTCGTGTCAAAACAATGCAAGATATGGTATTTGTACATTTAGAACGTCTGTTTCTATCTTTATCTCGTCATAAAATGCTGATTTGCAATTATGTATAAGATAATTCAAGGATCTATATGTACTGGCATCATTATAGATTGGACCAAAAATAAGTATTTGAATGAACATTATTTGGCATCTAACGGTTCGTCGAAAAAATAACCATGATATTAGTCGCCAATTCCTTCAGGCATATTTCCGGAACATTTCCTAGGATGATAGAGAACCAATTATATTTGAAAGGGCTTAAAGCATTCAATTAGACTTTTTTTGAAAAACCATTAACATTTCAGCTGACGTGACTTCTGACGGAGCTTTTTCTTTTGAGCATTATTTGAATGAAGATATCTGAAAAAGTATTGCAAGAAGTTTGAGGATTTTGTTCAAAAGATGAGACATGTGTTATATAATACCATTCCTAGTTATATGAGTTATATGCATTCGTACGCCGCTTATGGCTGAAATATTGCCCAAGCGGCGTTAAACAATAACTCACTCACTATATGCATTCGTGAATATCATTTTGAATCTTATGTGTGATCTTGTATTTTTCAATTACAGGTGATCGGGTTGCTGCAAGCTGTCACATCTATTTATCTTAAAGATAAAGTAATAATTTTGAGAAGCCCATGTTTTTATTTGACTGTCACCATAAATGTTTCTGAAATTTAATAATCTAGCAGTGATGACGTTTTTGATTCCGCTTTTTTCATTTGGTTTTTAAAGAAGCCATAGAAAAAAATATTATTTCTTTATTTTCTTTACTTGTTAAATTTTACTTCATAAACATAAGTTTATGACAGATATATCGTGATCGGAAGGTAAAAATCTCATTTCTCAGGCAAGCCATCCGTAGTCGTAGAAGAAATTATCAAGCATAAAGTTAAAATATTTTTTCAAAAACACCATTTGTTCATTTCAGGTTTGGATATCGATTTCATTACGACTCATATTACGACTAAACATATACATTTTTTTCTAAAACTGCTTTTATAAACTATTGTCTTGCAATAAGTAAAACCTTTTTTAATTTTGTGATATCACTTTATTTTCTACAAAAATGTACTACTGCCCGTTTAAATCTAACTCTTAAAAGGGGCAAACGTTTATACCGCCTAATGACGAGTAAAACTACAGCTTATTGAATCTTTGTTGTCAAAAGTCATGAAACATCAATAATTTCCTGCAAGGCACATGCTACAACCACATACTTTGCTTTATTATCAACAATAACACATAAACAACTTGGTTGTTAATTAATCTGCTTTGACCATCGACAAAAATCCTTTTGCGAAACTTTTGCACTTGATATTTAATACATTATATTCTTGCCAACGCCTTCCATTCAATGAATTTACATGAGACAATGAATGTTAATGTTTTATATATTCATAACTTTTTTTTACTCAAATGAAACTTTTTTGCCTTTTTGAAAAACGTTTCCTTGGCTTTATCAGGGGTTTCATCCTCAAATTTAACCCATTCTGTGAATCATTTATGTGCCCATCAACCTATCCACCAACACTCGATTTGATACATGTTAAAAAACTATTTTAAATCATAACAATGACTGTACCACAGTCAGATATTACCAACACGAGTCCAGTTCATCAGAGTAATTTATTCGGAGTATAGCAGAAGCATGGTGACAAGCCGTCAGGTCAGGCCAGACCTTGCCTTGTGTCTTCGAACCCAAAAGGTGTTAAAACAGGTTCTGGTTCTTAGTCGGCAATCGCCGGTATTTAAGGGTGTGATAGCTGGCTGGACCTTACCCTGTCATGCGTGGTCAGAATCACGAGACCATTGTTCTAGATGTACATCGGAATAACAATTTGACATTTGTCATTACTGAAAGTGGAAACAGGAAAAAGCTACCCCTCCGTACAATAGTGTGGTCAGGTCACGCCACTTGTTTCAAGTGTTTACCTTCCGATTTTGACCACCACATAGCCTTCTAAGTTAAAGAGAGAGGTCAAGAATTGGTCAGCCAGCCATCTAACACAACATGCTTATATATATACAATTAGATATACAGTTAATATATTTAAACATCAAATATTCGATTAAAAGAAACGTGTATAATAAATCTAGCATGCAATTTATTATATAGTTTCATATATTATTTCATGAAGTTTCATATAGTTTCCTAGAGTTTCCAATGACCAAGAAATTATCCGTTTCCTTATCATGAAATTTCATGTAACGTTTAGGGTTTCCTGGTCAGGAAATTTCATTTAACTCTTAGGGTTTCCTGAAGAATAACGGGTAACAAATCCTAAGACTTCTTGTGGTGATAACACGTACATTAAATTAATCCATATGTTTTTATTCAATTACCTCAGTTAGGGTTCAGAAGCTCGCTTAGTATTCAATATGTCAATTAAACTACATGAGAAAAAATTACCAACTGAAACGGTCTTGTTGTATTCACTAATGTTGATTCTAGTATTAGGATGACGATATGAATAAGATATCTTAAAGAGTCGAATTTCTGAGATCAAAACCTTAGTTGGACATGCATTCTTAAAAATTGGAATCAATGTCAAATATGCTTGCAATTGATGTTTAATTTATAGAGATATATTTGAACATCGTACTTAACATACGTTCATATCAGTATATAAGTTAAATATGGAAAATAAATTCATGTTGCATAGATATTTTTTCTCACTACTTTTTAAAAAAATTTTATTTGATTTTTCAATTCTTTACTTTAAGTTCAATGAGGAATTTTTCAAATTATCAATCTATTTCATAAATATTAGGTATCCTTAATTCAGCAAAAGAGTTTCTGATGGCGACTTTTACATAAATAATATTTTTATTCTGAAAGTCATGTTCGTAATGATGTGACAGAGATATATAGAAATACATTTTTGGATCTAATTACCATTTATCATACAATTTCTGTCATATTCTAACATCAATTACATTATAAATCAAATCCAAAGGTTGAAACAGAAATAAAATTGTCTCGCTGCAGACATGAGAAATGTATCCGTCTACTTCATTAATGAAATGAATTGTCTACATTTTACATAAGAGTTAGCCTACATGTAGCAACTTTAGAGTGTATATTTGAAATATCAAATTTTAAACATTAACATTTAAATTTTTAAAATCAAAGGGATATGCATGTATTTCAGATGAATCCAATTTCATAAATCTCTTTGCCTACAGCCTTTCCCAGACTTAAAAAGCAAGTTGAATTGTTCATAAAAAATTAACACATGATACAGAATCTGAAAATTGTGTATTCCTTGTTGGTACTGTGTTGTCAATTTTGTCATCGCGGCTGTATAATATTTAACTTACTTGAAAATAGTTAAAAAGTTGAAACTGACAAACTATTAACCTGAACACTGTAACTAAGTATCTTCAAGTTATTGTTATACGATTATACGATCTCATACTCATCTGCTAAAAAGAAAGAGCGAGAAAAAGAAGAAAAGGATTTGAACGATAACTTAAATAAGAAAACTATAGAACTCGATACTTCCTTAGATGAGAAAACTAAACTGGTCATTCTACATGAAATTGAAAATTTAAATGCAAAAATAGAAGAACTAACTCTTGTAAAAACTAGAGGTATGGTTATAAGATCAAGAGCAATTTGGGGAGAAAGCGGAGAAAAACCGTCAAAGTATTTCCTTAACTTAGAGGCGAGAAATTTCATTAACAAGTCTTTTATGCGTATTGAAACCAAGAATGGAAATATTGTGACAACTCATCAGGAAATAAAACACGAAGTCAAAGCTTTCTATGAAAAACTATATAGTAGGCAAGATGTATCAACCGTCGATTTACCAAAGCTTTTAGATAAATTTGACATTCCAAAACTATCAGATCAAACAGCTAAAACACTTGAAGGGGAACTCTCTTACGAAGAGGTTCTTTCTGCTGTTAAATCCCTTAAAAATGAAAAAAGTCCAGGACCCGATGGTTTTACTGCAGAATTTATCAAATTTTTTTGGCTTGATTTAGGCAAATATCTTATACTCTGCTTGAACGAATCCTATAGAAAAGGCATGCTACCAATATCGCAAAAAAGAGGGGTTATCACTTGCATTCCTAAAGGAAACAAACCTAAACAATTCGTTAAAAATTGGAGACCTATTTCTCTTCTTTCTGTTTTCTATAAGATTGGATCCTTGGCAATATCTAAAAGAATTAAAAGCGTTCTTGACAACATTATAAACGAAGAACAAAAAGGATTTATGGCAGGAAGACATATTGGTGAAATCACAAGACTTGTATATGACTTGATAGAATATACAGAGAGCTATCAGATACCTGGATTATTACTTCTTATAGATTTTGAAAAGGCTTTTGACACTGTGGACTGGATTTTTCTAGATAAAACCCTTCAATTCTTTAATTTCGGAAACTCAATAAGAAACTGGGTGAAAACTTTTTATAATGATATTGAAACCTGCATATTGGTTAACGGATTTGGCTCTGATTTCTTCAAAATTTCAAGGGGATGTCGTCAGGGAGATCCCCTATCCCCTTACTTGTTTATATTATGTGTTGAAATATTAGCTAATATGATTAGAAATGACCCAAATATAAAAGGCATACAAATTGATAATATTGAGTATCTATTGGCACAATTTGCCGATGACACTACCTGTATGCTTGATGGCACTGAGCGTTGTCTGTATGCTGTTATGCAAACACTAGAACAATTTGCACGTTTCTCAGGATTGAAAGTTAATGTTGACAAGACTAGGATTTTGTGGTTGGGATCAAAGAAACGTTCTAGAATGAAGCTGTGCCCTCAGTGGAAATTAAATTGGGACCAAGATTCATTTACATTACTGGGAATCCATTTTAGTTTAGATCTTGACGATATGACCAAAATGAATTATGATGAAAAGCTCCTAAAATGTCAAACAATAATGAACTTATGGTCGGCCAGAAATCTCACTCCTTTCGGCAGAAACACAGTACTAAAATCACTTATTCTTCCAAAACTAAACCACCTCTTTTCAACAATCCCAGACCCACCGGAAAAAGTCATTAATGATTTTCAAAGTAAATGCTTCAAATTCATATGGAAAAATAAACCCGATAAAATAAAGAGAGGCCAGGCCATATGTAGTTCAAAAGACGGAGGTTTCAAAGTTCCTAAGATAAAAGAGATAATCCAAGCCCAAAAACTGTCCGTTCTGAGACGTTACTATAAAAAGCCAACACTTTGGGCGAACTTAATCGATCAAAACTTACCAAAAATAAACTCCTTAAGCATCTTAGAATTAAACTGTTATCATTTGAAGAATGAAATCATCTCAAACATCAGAAACCCGTTCTATATAGACCTAGTCTCATCCTGGTTTGACTTTATAAAACATATTACACCTCAATCGGAAACAGACATTCTAAATCAAACAATCTGGCATAACCGCAACATTATGATCGGAAATAAATCCATTCATTACTCAGATTGGAACTCGAAAGGAATTCACTTTATAAATGATCTCTTTGACAAAAATGGCTCCTTTCTAGACCTGAAAGACCTAAACAAACAACACGATATTAACACAAACTTCATTCTATATTATGGCTTGATACAAGCAACAAAAACATATATAAAATCAACTGGATACTCAGTAAAGGAAAGGTTAAATTCCCCAATTTTCCCTCTTTTTATAAAACATCTCTGCAAAGAAAACAAAGGATCCAGATATTATTATTCAATTCTCACAGAGAAACAATGCATCAAAAACAAACATACTAACAAGTGGAATTTCGAATTACAGTGCAACATTCCTGTCGAAACATGGTCCAAATACAACATGATACCTTTCAGATGCACTTCCCATACAAATATTCAATGGTTCCAATACAAAATCCTGCACCATATCTTGCCAACAAATACTCGCTTATACAAAATGGGATATACAAAATCAAATCTATGCGACTATTGTTCAGACAAAATAGATACAGTTCAACATTTATTCTGGGATTGTGTTTTTGTGAAACCATTATGGGAAAAACTGGAAGATTGGCTCTCAGACAAAGCTCAAATTAAAATTCATTTCACTAAAGCAAATATATTAATTGGTTATCCGGAGAGAAACAATGATCCATTAAACATAATTATCCTGATTTTCAAAAAAACTATTTTTGATTATAAACAGAAGAGACTGCCAGACTTCCAAACTTTAATAACAAAAGTCAGAGATTATTATTATATAACTAAATGTGCTGCCGAAATTTCAAATAGAAATGATGTGTTCTTTAAGTTTTGGTCATCATGTCATTTTTTGTTTATGTAATTATCTTGTGTGATTGATACATGTATATATTCTTGGAAATAAAACTATAAATAAAAAAAAAAATAAAAAAAGTTATTGTTTTTGTTAAGTTTCTGATAATTTCGTGCATTTCCTGAAAACATATGTTTAACCATGGACATTTTATTGAAATATTTATTTAAAAAAACTGTATTTACTCTTACATTATTTCAAATTATTTATCGAGAACATACAGTAGGATACTCGTTATTTATTTTCTTCAAAATGTAGAGTTACACGAAATTATGAATGCAATATTGATAAACAAACGGCCATTGATTTTTAGAAATATTATCAACTGCAACTCGAAATATGATTTCGAAATCATAAATTTCAAAATGCTGTTTTTGACAAAAAGGATGAGACAATATCATAATTCGTAATGCAGTATTGGAAAAGGGACGTTTTTAAAAAATTGTAAATAAGGTAAAATATATTATATGAAATATATAATCGAAATTAACATATGTTTTCATCCAGGGTATTATTTTTTTTGTTTTTAAAAAAAAAAATGTTAATTGCATTTGATTTCAAGAAACATGATAAGATAACTGTTATGCATTTTCAGATAAAACATAATTTCATAAGGATGCTACGAAAAAGAAATCACCAAATGTTTGCAACTTATGAAGAATGTACAGCCTTAACGTTCCGCAGATTATTCCACCACTTTGAAGTTTTCTGGATAATTTCGTATAGAGGAACATCAGTACTTGACTCATATAAATCATTCAGTCTTTTCATCCCCATTCCACTCACAAGCCAAATCAATCTTTTGACGTATGGGCGACGTAATCAGACCTTTGTATGACACATGATAAATCTGAATTGCTAGTAAGACATTATACTGATATAATTTCTCTATGTTGGAGAACGAATATCAGGAGGGATTTGAATACATACGGTATGTACCTATGACGATAAGCAGGATCGAAAACAGAGGTTAATCTTTAGACTTTATCGTTAAATGTGTTTAATCACTCCTCCTAGTTCCTGTGAAGACATCGAAGTTGCCATGTTAATCTTTTAAACGTATGTACATTCCATTTTATTACTATTTCATCATGTCCTTTATTTTCCTTTTATGCTATTACCATTATATGCCATCCAGTTGCTATATCAGTATATCTATTACTGTCTAACTGCAGTGCAAGGGCGAAACTATCAGCCTAGCGTAAGTAGATGACAGGTTTTTTCTTTAAAGACAGACTGCTCTTTGTAATTTTCGTTAATATTGTCACTTACAAAATATGTAGGAAAGGATATGAATGTGTGAAGGAATGGTTTGTGTTGACTTCTGTTTTTGTTATCTTTACTACAGTAATAAGACAGTTGAAATAAGAAAAAAGAGTTTTAAAAACTCTTAAGTTGAATTTTGAAAAACAGATACATATTTAGTTACACAAAGTACCAATTTGCACTTTAAGAGCTCGTTCAAATTTTGTATATGTTACAAACCATCTGGGGTATATCACAATCTGCAGATTGTTTTCTCACAATCTAGGAATTCCTAGATTGTTTAAACAATCTGCAGATTGTGCGACCTGAACAATCTGGGAATGATCACAATCTGGGAATTTGTGTTTAAGTAGTATTTTAATCAGTATAAAATGGGAATTATCTGGCTTATTAAGGTTTTTCTATTTAGGAGGTATTAGGATCGATTCCTAGATTGTGAAGAGCTCATAGCTCGCCTACATATCAAACTGAGAGAGAATGGGAGTCGACTCTCAGATTGTGATGGCTCATAGCTCGCCTTTATGTCAAACTGAGGGGATATAGGGGTCGATTCTCAGATTGTGAAAGGCTTACAGCTCACCTTTAATTAAATTGAGAGGGTAGAGGAGTCGATTCTCAGATTGTGAAGGGTTCACAGCTCGCCTTTATTACAAAATGAGGGGGTATATGGGTCGATTCTCAGATTGTGAAGGGCTCATAGCTCCCCTATGTATAAAACTAAAGGGAGTATAGGGATCGATTCCAAGATTGTGAAGGGCTGACAGCTCGCATATATATCAAACTGAGGGCGTATAGAGGTCGATTCACAGATTGTGAACGGCTTATAGCTCGCCTATATATCAAACTGACGGAGTATAGGGGTCGATTCCCAGATTGTGAAGGGCTCATGGCTCGCCTATATATCAAACTGAGGGAGTATTCGGATCGATTTTCAGATTTTGAAGGGCTCACAATCTTGGAATAGATCCCTATACTCTCTCAGTTTGATATAAAGGCGAGCTGTGAACCCTTCACAATCTGAGAATCGACCGAGCTATGAGGCCTTCACAATCTAGGAATCGGCCCCTGTACTCCCTATGTGTGACATAATGACGATCAGTGAACCCTTCACAATCTGAGAATCGACTCCTATACCCTCTCAGCTTGACATATAGGCAAACTGTGAGCCCTTCACAAACTGGGAATCGACTCCTATAGTCCCTCAGTTTGACATAAACGCGAGCTATGAACCTGTCACAATCTAAGACTTGACAACTATTCTCCATCACTTGGATGCATACAAAAAAAACAACTAGACAATTCTCTTATCGTAATGCAAAATATGCTACAAACATGCAAATTCCCAGAATATGAACATTCCCAGATTGTTTAGGTCTCACAATCTGCACAATCCTGAGTTTGAGGAATAAAACACAATAATGGCATGGGATATTTGTTTTATTTTAGGTTTGTCAGTGAAGATTCATATTGCAGTAATTA
The DNA here is from genome assembly GCA_921293015.1 of Phorcus lineatus. Lineage (NCBI taxonomy): Eukaryota > Metazoa > Mollusca > Gastropoda > Trochida > Trochidae > Phorcus > Phorcus lineatus. Next base: position 1,523,318 of record OV121092.1, read on the forward strand.
TAAACTGATGACATATAATAGCTTCAATTTCTGGAGGAAACATAAGGATTGATGATGACTATTAAATAAAACAATTTAAAAACTACTTTGTTTAAACCTCACATATTTAAAACAAAAAACATCTCATTGATGGAACTATCATGTTTAAAACGGTTTTGATTGATAAGAAGTGCAGGAAAATCATTTCTAAAATTTTTTCAGAATGTTATTTTTGCAAATAAATTGAAGAGCCTCCGAGAATACAAGTTCATATAAAGATGACTTAGTTTGTTTTCTACAGGCAGCCAGGAAGGAACAAAATGACACGTTTTCCCTCAGGGTATTTACCATTTCAACCTTTTACTTTAAATTACTTTTATCTGAGATCGTGTCTCTTTGCAAGTATAGCTTTATATATAATACTAAATGGCCTTCTTTTAAATTCTGTTTTTTATCAAATGATCCTTTTATTTACTATAAAATGAGCAAGGGCGGAAGTGCTAATTCTGTTTAGCTTCAGCCCACTTAAATAATGCACAACAATAGACAATGTGCTGAAAAATTTTTTATGATGCCATTGATACAGCAGTGTTAACATAGAGACGCCATGCATGCAATTAAATTACACTTGTTTAAAATAATTGCCCTTTAAATAATTCATACAGTTTCTTTGAGAAATGAACATTCAGTATTATCTCCTAGTTAAAGAAACCATGTTTCAACTCGCAACAAATTTGAAAACTTTTGCAGGAACGATCACCCAGGTGATAGTGGATAATGATTAAGTTATGGTGATTTCCTTATGAAAGATTCATTTACTGTAGTATTGTTCATTAGATAGGTTGGATAAAAGGGCGTTACAACAGAAAGGCTGGGATGTAAGGACACTTGAGTAGATTACCTCCACAGACTCCTCAGCAGAAGATTATATCTGGCATTCCGATATTGCTTTTATTATACCAACTTCATTACAGCAATGAATATCGATAACTAATGGGACTGATCAACAATAAATAGATGATCTTGAGGTGATTCGAATAAATGCAATGGGAGCATTTACTTTTGAAACATGAAAAAGGACATGTTACCTGATTTTGAGGTAATGACACGAAAATGACTTCTCATCGAAAACTGTTTCTTTCACATGATAATAAAAAATTTCAAAAGCAGGGTATTAACCAAGATAATTCTTACTCAGGTTTTGAACCTATACGACAAGAGTCATGTTGTACCGATTTTCATATACATTTGTATAAGTCTTGTACATTTGTTGCAAAGAGATGGTCATAAAATGGTTTGGTTAATATAGCACACTCTGGTATGATTAACTACACAACATTCTATTTGAAATAAATACCATACGCTTGGAGTTAGATATTGTGTTGTTCTATTTTATCAAATGACCCACCAACTACTGAATTAGTATTACCAATAATTTTGTTTCCAGTCTAAGCAAATATCGTCTGAATACTTTTACATATATCTTATCGTATTTGCATAAATATATCACACACATGCTAATCTTGTTTCAATATCACCATATAAACAGATTATGATAAGTCAGAAAACAGTTATATTGTGTGCAATTTTATCGATGATCACAAAGGTCTCAATGTACTGATATTTTACACTTTTATCACTCCTTGGCCTTTCATCGGGAAAGCTTGTACTAAAAGTGCATGAATTATGTCTTTATATGAGACTTCGAAACACTTACATACGTTATTCATTAAAGTTTAACACAAAGTCGCTCCAATAAGTTTTTCTAAGTGTTAAGAGAGATATTACAATCCTTTAATTGAGAGTGTCAGTTATCAGCTGTTAGTCCTAAGTTATAACAGAAACCTCTGCTTTTATAATCCATGCATCAATGGTAATATTGTTGAATAAGTCATAGCAATATTCAGAGAGATAGAGAGATGAGATCTTTAATTACACACATCGGTGTCTGACCATTATCTTGACACAATAAATCCTATCCTTATATTCAATTTTCTGTAATTGAGAATACCCTCAGGGGTGAGTTGATTATTCCTCACAAAACCAAGACCCTGAATGCATTCCTCATCTTCATCTTGGTTTGGCTCGTAAAATGTATTATTCAAAGTGAGAAACGCCTTTGCTGGCCAGATGAAAAATGGATTCTTGAAAAAAGCCATTTTAACACAAATGAGTCGCGTCTGTCGATACTATGTGACATTCAGGTTTTACTCTTCCAGTTTATTGTTCTTAACCCATGTAGTAATAAATCAAAAACATTTATAACAAAAGTTTTTTTTCCTTAACTAATATGATGTACATCTTAGATAATATAGCGGTAAGTTGACAAAGAGGTTGACTAACCATGAGGTTGAACTTAAACTCCAAGGCTCTGAATTGACAAAGGGCAATAATGTCATATAATTGGATTTGTGGTGCGGCCCGGACGCAAGTCAGATTGAGAAGCGGCATGTATCTGAGTTTCCGGGTGTTAACAGCATTAGCAGCAGTTTTATGAATGCGGGCCACAGACACACAGATATAAAATTAAATACTACTCAATCTCCAATTGTTACTCTTGTTTTGTGAATCACTCTCCACTCTTTTCCACTTGTTTACTCTTGTTTTGTGAATCACTCTCCACTCTTTACCAATTACTCTTGTTTTGTGAATCACTTTCCACATTTTTCCAATTGTTTACTGTTTTGAATCACTCTCCACTCTTTTTCCAAATTTTTACCATTGTTTTGTGAAACTCTCCACTCTTTTCCAATTGTTTACTATTGTTTTGTAAATCACCAATACAACCAATACAACAGCTTATTTTACAATTTTGTATAAACGCATTGATTGAAATTATTCAACTCCGAAAGAGAATCATATTTAGCTAAAGTAAATTATACATGGAATACATTTGATAATGTACAATGCTAGCGTGGCTCATATATAGAAATTGTCTACACTTTAGGCTCTTAGTTCAGTACAGTGCAAGAAAAGTCAATTTGTTGTTCAGATACCTTCCTTCCATGAAAACTGGTCATTAGTATTACAGGAACTTTTGTTTTGATAATAGATACGCAACTATGGGGATATAGCTGATTTCGTGATTGAGCTATCAGAGGAAAGATGAGATACTTAATTAGGCACTTAGGTGACTAACCATAATCATCCATAATATCAAATATTCTGTATGTAAACATCTCATTTGATAGTCCAATCCATTCCAGTCAACCTTTCTTAAATATATGGTTAGTCAGAAGACCGATCCCGTTACGACATAAAAACCTCATTAGTTTGATGGTCAGCTTTCTGAGTACCAAGTATTTATCTCTATCATTATGGTAGCCTGTATAAATTTGATCCAGCTGTTATTTGTAGCGGCGAGTTTATTGTTCTTTCCTTAAACAGTAACTTACAATCATTTTGAAAATTGATGTGAATTCACTGATCATAAACATCATCACTTAATTCCATTCTGCTGATATGACTAGAGTAAAAACTACCCATGATTTGACAAAGTTATGTTTCCCTGATTTGATGAAGGGTAGTTGGACGAAGAAGAACAAAAAAAATAAAAACCTCATTAGTTTGACCATGAAAATGATGTTGAATATGATGCAGCTAGCAGTTCATTCTCCGAAAATATGACATTAAACTTAAGTTATGTTTCCCTGATTTGATGAAGGGCAGTTGGACGAAGAAGAACAAAAAATTCGCCAGAAGTACGCACGTAACATATTGAAGCAATTTCGAATAAGTAAATGGATGATCATGAGATTACCACTACTTCATCTCTATTTTCTGTCTCTTCTAATGTGCTCTGCCCATCGTGAATCGTGTAACAAGAATACATAAATCACGATTGGTCATTACGTTAATGTGACACAGAGTATGTTTCATGAATTTTGTATTTGGCTTGAGTAGATCCTAAATGCCATATGACCTGGGTTGAGTTCAAATCGCCTATCTAAAGTTGCATCTTCGTCTCTTAAATTATTAATTTATGACATTTCTTATTTTCGCCTATAAATTAAAAAAGGTCGTACAAATGTTAAGAATTCAACATTCAGCGTCTCATTTTCATGTATATTAGTTGAAAGACCTACGAAACAACACCATCCTATATTTCTCGTTGTGTCTGATATAAATAAGTTTCCAAAACTACGTTCGACTCATTTGCGTGCCATTGTCCGATTTTTCGACAATTCATCTAAACTTTTCCCCTGTTGGTTGCATTATGCTAACTGATAAGTACTGATATGTTAATTTTCAGAAACAAACACTACTTGTTGATGAAATAACATTTATGAAGTTTGACTTATTTTGCACTATCAATATACTCTGTGGCCATTTATTATAATTCTATTATAATGATTTGTCAAAGATTTATTTTCAGTACGATGCATCTGAAAGAAAACAAAGAATAAGTTGATAATGTCTTTTATCCCATAAAATATTTTTAATTCAATGCTCGTGAATTTTTCGATCAAATTATAACAAGCGATAAATATCATTTTACTTTCATCTGATTCCTAGTTAAGTCAAATACACCCTCTTAAGGGATGACCAATTTGTTTGTGATCCATAAGAATATTTGACAAAGTTGAATTTACGTAGCTGATTGCTGCTGGAATAATGATTGTATCAGCAGAATCGTATCATATCACAGTGGTGAGATCCTGTTGTCTTCAATAGTTTCACAGTTAAATTATTCATTGCTACTCCACTAAACTTATCTTGTTTGCAATGCAGAGGTTTTTGGTCAGGGCTAGCTCATCCTTATTTCCTGTTAATTACATTATTTTTTTCTACTACTATATGTCGGGCAAAACATATCTACACAAGAACCAATCTGATCAAAATCTACTGTGTTCTGAGGAAAACATTTGGTCCATGTTGAGATGAACTCATTCATATCCCAGTAAGAGTCCATATTTTGAAACCTTTTGCGCTAGGAACAAGGTCGATTTTGATCAGATTGCGGATGGACGGACTCGTTGTTAATATAGTATAGGTATATACCTGTAGTATATATATATATAATATAGTCTATAGGATATATAAGATAATACTGAAAGAATATTCCTGAGGCAAACTATTTTCCCATAAGTAGAAAGGTAAGTTGAAAACATATCGAGATATGGAAGAGTTGTATATGACAGAATATGTTCTTCTCATTGCAATGAATTGTAAGCGTTTTTGATAAGTCCACATGATACTTGATACGTCGAATAAGGTAATAACTTTTATTCAGATCAAAAATGCTTATTTACGTTCTTCAGCCTGTAAAACTGTTGAAATTATTACTAGATCGTAGCTACAAACACAATTTTATAACATAACAAAATAATTGCCGCATTAGATTAAATAAGGCTTGAAATAAATTCACAAATTGTGAAGTTTGAAACTGCTCTTAAGAGGTTTTTTTTATTTCTAGAGCTTTCTTCTTTATCCGAAATATAGCTTAGAAAAAACATATTGAAATGCGCATATTGCATAAGTAGAAGATTATCTCCTTATTTCAAATTAGATATTTTATAAAAATTTAAGCCGAATTACAATTATGGGCAGATCATCCGCATACAGGTGTACTCTCTAATTACTGAAAGTCCATTACCTTATCTTGTCTTTTAACATTAGTTTAATTTAAAATGTTAAATGAACAAATTCAGAATGTATGATTTCACGTATGCTAATACCACTATGAATACAAGTTCACCATTATATAAATGTTCCAAAAAATTGCGCTTTCATAGATTATTTTTATATAGCTCATATGATGTACACCGTGTGTTATTATCTTGCAACATCAGCGTATATTTGTATTTGCGAAGCTCCTACAATACCCTGGTATATATCAAGGCTAATGTCTCTGTTTCTATTATATTTTAAACCCGGCAATATCCACGAGTCTCATCACATAAAATACTACTGAGCTTCTAAGCTTCTACCTGAAACAGTGAAATAGCCATTAAACATTACACTAAACTAAATTCCTTATGTCTTTTACTATAAACAGTAACAACGAATTGGATCCACAATTGGCTATTTCTACTCATGCATCACTTGCTTTTAGCTTCTTTATTGCAGTAAGTGTAAATTTAGTTATGATTTGATACTCTGGTGTATCTCTATAGCTTTTGCACAGTGTCACTCTTCATCTTAGAAGATTGTTCCATGTGCGTTGAAGATAATTCTATTGTTATCCAACAAAGTGTACGTATCAACATATTCAAAAATAAAAAATTGGCCGTCTTCCTGATTCCATAGTTGACTCAAAAAGACAGATTAATCAATTAGAAGTTTATTTATGTAATTAAAGTGTTTGATATTAGCACTAAAGCATTTGTAACACATCACAATGACATACATGATCCTTAAAGCTTGACATTAAACGTTTAGTCAAGGATGTCAAAGACAATGTCAAAATTTCTGTTTGGGTATATATTATCAACTTATATAAACCAGTATTAAAAAAAATAGCAAAATAGATTATAAACATGTGCTGTGAAAAGTCTGAACTATCAAATGCAGCTTTAACTAAAGAAGTAATGTACCTAGTTGCCATAAGCGATGGATAGCAACTATTTTGTTGACTAACGAAGATGTCAATGTTTCTCTTTAACATCAACATGAAGAGTTGCATTGCTAATTTATCATTAAAAAAAGTTGTTGTTGAAGACCTACTGTCCAAATGAAACCTAGGAACTTAATCATTCAAATCCTTTTAATATTTGAAACTCTTTGTTGTGGCATCGATTTAATCAACCCCATAAGGTCACTTGATTATCCAAATTCTTCCTTTTATCCCACAAATCAGAAACTGCTCAGATATATAATCAGAGACAATAATGTTGTCCTAGTCTTTTGATATGCCAGCTTCTGTGACAACAGTCGTCAGAAAGTGATATAACCTACCGGTTCCCAATGAATCGTAACAAATATCTAAATACTCATTATGAAATTGCTAAAAAAAGAAACTGTTGAGCCGATTTAAGATTTAAGAAGGCATGATTCAAGAGCTACTCTTAAACTGAAAAGTTTAACTCCTATACCTGATGAATTTAGATTTGTTAAAAGGCACGCCTTTAGTAGATGGGTTATACACTGTTTTAGTTATATATAATGAACTTTGTTTCAAAGGAAACTGAGATAAAAAGTTATAAAAATCTGAACTTTTGTTAGTAGGCTGGTAATACGTGTGCAAAAAGTTTAAATATGGAAAAGATTAAATGAAATGATTTTGAACTATGCTCCTGAAACGAAAAGATTATGACGATAAGACTTCATGACTTCGTCTCACGGTATTACATTACATTACAATAAGGGGATGAAATGGGTTTATAGGTCTCTCTTCCCATAGACTTCGGTAACATGACACACAAAACCTTTTCCATCTTTTTTATTAATCAACAAGCCTCCCTATCACAATTTTATGAAATAACGTTTTCTTCAGACACATTTCCATAAAGACTGATTTGTATGCAATTTATCTTTGTATGCTCTGTATACGCAGCATGGTTTGATATTCTCTACGACGTTAACTGTACATCTACATAGTCTGCAATGTTGCAGGGAAAGTTCCATATATATAATCCTCGGGGTCACGTGTGCATGACGCAATGCCAAAAGTGACTGGTAATATTATATTACTTGCTTCCTGACTCTACAGAAAGCCCTGAAGACGATGTTTTTTCACGCAAGCCTTCAGGAAAACATAATAGTGTATTCTTTTCATACATATATCTTGCATCTTAGATTTTCTAATTGTCGTAATCAAATGCCACATATGTGTTCTATGATTTAATTTTTTCTCTCTATTTTTTTAACTGATAACAAATGATTTCATGATTTCAAAACATTAAAACTGAAAACATTGACAGGCTTTTAATTTACCATCCTAGCAAAGGCAAACAGCAGTTATTGTATTTAGACTTGCAAGTTTTCCCTCAGAACTTGCTGTAGTGTAGCACAATTACCAGGCACACACTTCGTAAGATTCAACAAGAAGACGGGACGTGTATTTTCTTGGCTTTTATTTCTTCCAAGTACTCTATATTAATCTGGTCGCCGAGCCTTCTCGCCCGCTTCTCCTGGGCACCCTCACGACCCCCAGCGCGTCTTTGATCACATGGCTGTTTGTGGCTGTCACTAGCCCATAGCCCACCCTCAGTCCCGTGGGTGAGACTCCACTCTCTCTCTCCAGGTCGATGGCTGATAACTCCCTTTGAAGTCAAACCTGGGTCTTATATACCCAACAGACTCAGTTGTCAAAACATTGTCACTTGACAACAGCTTAATGATTATTACATACTTAGGGATTACTTGGGGATGGGATTAGCAGACAACTATGTTACAGTAGGTTATTACACGTCTGTACATGTACATAAAGGAATAAATATTTTCATTCATTCTTATGTCAAAGGTAATACATTTTCGACTTTTTTTATGTTTTGTGAATTTCAGTGAGAAATAATTGGGAGTGTTGGGCCAAAAACGAAATATGATTCATTGCATATGGAAGCCAGAGCATTCTCATTGATTTCTTGTTATGAGGAAACACACTTGTGTCACTTCGAATCCAATAAATGAGGCAAATAAAATTTACTAAAATGTGTTTTCTCTGATTTCTTGTGGAGATGGTTAGGACATGATGACAATATGAAGAAATATTGTATTTATATCATTGATAACTTTGAGTTTACTTTCTGGAAGACACCTTGCCGATTATTTTTCTGAAACCTTTCACGTAGAGGAGCAAAACTATTAGAACGTCGTCATACTGAAATTCATTAAACCTTTCCAAAGGATTACTGTCAATCAAAATAGGTTATTGAAGTGGCAGCATAATTGCAATTCAGAAAAGAGATTCAAGAAAAAAAAGAGAAAAAGATTCAGCATTCAAGATCTAAATTTGAAATCAATAATATTTGAATAGTATTTGGTTTTAAATGCTACAAAAACACTAAATGTACTTTGACCTGTGAATGATATCAGGGTGCAGTAGATCTACCTATTAAGTTCAACTGGATGAACTTTTCGGCTCTTTATTCATGCTTTAAACTATGCTACAAACAGAGAACTTGTCAAAAAAAGTATAGTCATGGGCTATCCATGCGTAAGTGGTTCTCTGAGGACATTACAGCATCTTTATTCATTGCTTATGTACGATCTATTTCTTGCTATCTTGATGTGTTTCAAAATCTTGAATTATATTTGGAACTTTCTTAGAAAATTCCGGATTATGTCCTTTCAGACTTTTTCGATGAGGCAATAAAATACGATATGACCTATAAAACCTAAGAAACTTTTGTAGTATGACGTTGAATATGTTACAAGAAATGTGTTTAATCAGCAAATACTTGTCACTAAAGAACATCAAAGATATGCCTCGAAGGATTACATAGTTTCAGACTCTTTGAATATGGCAATTCAAATACTACATGCCCCAAGAGATTTCATGCTCTATGTTTTCGTTCACACTTAAATATCTTCTTTTAAAGAGGATGTCATTTTAAAAAGGCTGACATAAACTCAACCAACGCGATGTCTTTCTCAAACTTTATAAGACTTTTTCAACCATGTTACATTGAAAACAATCATTCTTTTACGTTCACTTTAAAATTATCTATGTGTCCATTGTGAAAAATTATCAATACGTAACAGAACATATTTCAGAGAAGTTATTTGATAGTACAAGATTTCTAAAAAAAAACATTTCTAGGTATTGTAACATTTTCTTTCAATTCAGCATGAAAGCTGAAGCTGTCTCACAAAATCTCTCTGATTATTAACTTTGATGAAGTGCATTCTTGAATAATAATACATGGATGTTTTTGAAGCTGTTTTTCAGCCTTCGCATGTTGACAGGTATACATCTGGGCCTAGATTTTCGAAGTTTAGTGCTAAGATAGTCGAAAGTCACTGTTAATGTATGGTACTTAAGACCATCTTAGTGCTAAGAGAGCTTAGAAAATCTAGCACCAGGTTTTCTAAGAGTAATACTTACATTTTTCTTATTCGGTTTACCAATTTATGATACCTATCAGACCGCTACATCAACAATATTGGGGGTGTCTGTTTCTTTATGGATACTGTAGCTCGCAGCATGGAATTTGTGTTTGTGTGGCCCTCACTTCACTGCAAAACAATTTTCAAAACCATGTTTCATATCTTGATGCAGCGATTATTGAACCTGTTCTCAAAAAATTCAATTAGAATGCATATGTGGGCACACCAAAAGAAGCCATTGGTGAGTTCATGACTTAGTTTAAGACAACATAACTAAAAAAGTAATCGGTAATATGTAAACGCCTTGCGTCAAAATGAGTTGCCATCTAAGGTTCCTCAACGTGTTTCTTTTGACAGTAAAGAATACAATATCAAAATTTATAAAACCCTTATCTGTTGATACACGATAGCAAATACGCCAGAAAACATTATGGTAGTATATGACACATTATTTACCATATCGGATTGAAATCATAACCTGGGAAACAAAATAATTCTGTAATTTTTGTTTTGATAAAGTCCATCCTTAGATAACAATGTACAGTTGTTATTAACGCTGGCTTTTTTCATCTGAATATCAAACACGTACATCAGGATGTATAGGAGCAAAACAGACAGTTTTCTTCTTTTGTCGTACAAATTTTCCTTTCATTAACACAATATGATTAGGTGTCTGTATCTTTTCAGTGTCTGTTGTTAATTTTATAAAATTCGTGTCTGTGTGTCCATCACATTATTACAAAAGAGTCTTCGATTCTTTAACCTGTTTTCACAAATAAGACACTGAGCTGAAAGTTTTATCAGAGCACAACAAAAGACACTTCAAATGATTCCATGCCCCTGTCTCGGAAAATACAACTCGAGAAGACTGTATTTGATTATATTAGTTTGCCTTTTCTCAAGATGTTACATGCTTGGTATGCGTTTCGTGGATGGTTACAATATCTATAACTATACCAATATATTTTCATTATCAAATGGTCGTGATTGTTGCCCGTTTGTTAATACAATTCAGATCACATGTTCAAGTATTGTTGATAATGTATGTAGTAACTACGATCTCATATTTTGCTTGCAATTTAACGGTCTTGATTGAAAAAGTTGGGTAAATACCTTTTTCAGATCATATAAATTCATATGTCACATGACAGGCCATATAATATAATATTGGTTAAAAGTTACTATTAATCTCTTTTCAAATACCCTGATCTATTTCAGGCTGTACCTGATAATTTTATCAAACCCCTATGCTAGCCACCTCTCCTGTAAGTAACCAATTATAAACGTCTCAATCACTTAAAAAACAGTTTAGACATTGAACATTCTCTGCTCTGCGTTAAGTTACTCTTGTCTTACAACCTGGTTTTCACTTGTACGGGAGCGCTCGCAACATCACTGGACAATTGATAACTACACACAAAATGATCAAGCTATTGAAGCAAACAGTCCACCAACGGGCAGCAACATAATGTTGCGTTGGTAAAGAATCGACACCAACGATTAAGAGATTTGATTAATATTATTGCAATACAAGGGGTTGTTTTATGCTTAACAAAATGACATACACTAAAAGAATGTTTCATTTGTCTTTCTTGTTTATCGACAGTGTTGAGATATGCCACTGTAGAGGTCAAAGCTACACGGATGATTTTATATAAAAGGCCAATAACGAATCCAGTTTGAATAACGAGTCAAATTATCAAGTAAATTATCAAGTATCACTGTCAACTAATACGATTCTTTCAACTATGAAGATACAATGATATAGCATTTGTCTTTGTTAAAAAGCTTGTCTTTAATGAAATACAAGCCACAGTCACAGTCATCTAACCTGATAGGAGCTATAAAAGAAGATATATAATGAAGGAGTGAGCTTTAATGTCAGATGAACGCCATATATTGGTGAATATAAGTATTGAACAGACGTACCTTTCTTTAAGATTCTGCCCGTCATAAACATGGTACTTAAATCCTTCCCTTTCATCACTGGGGCAGGATATCATTGTGGTAAGCGCATTCTGCTTCGGATCAAAAGGTCCGTGGTTCGAATCCTGCCAGGGGCTTGGCAACTTTGTCTGTAGTAGAGAACTGTTCAACATGCAGTAAGGTTTGGGTGCAATGCTACACTGCATTTCGGCGAAAACCACCCATGGTTTGTTCCAGCCGATGCTCGCAGGTTTCACCGCAATGTATAGCCGCAATAGTGTTGCGAGCTTTCTCCCTGTGATAATACTGGCAGTCGTGATATAAGGGAAATACTCTTGAAAGCCTCACCTTTCCTCAACGCAAATTGCTTTCTAAAATGGTGCTCGATATGTTCCTCTAATTGTACAAAATACAATGTTCAATGTTCGTAATTAACGTTACCAATTGTTTCCATATTGAAAATTTGGTTGACTAATACTCGGTCTGAATTCATAAAATATTCTGTAGTTTTGAAATACGAATTGAGTATTAGAGAATAGCTAGAAACTGAGTTATGATTAAAGCCCGGGGAAGTTTGAAAATATGACAAAACTTTTAAAGGCGAGACTTGATATCTGTTACATTGATTAAACCTTTTGTTTTCAGTATCACAAAACTTGATATTTTTGTTCAACAATGTATCTCCTTTCACATATCACCCTATTTTCGAAATTGAAATGTGTTGTGATAATTTTGAATAGTCAGTAATTTATTCAATATTAATCATTAATTCATAACCTTTTTCATCTCTACGGATAAACTTCTCAAATAAAACCTCTGACGATATTTCGATACTTCAAATAAAGCTCTCTACTGTTATGTAGATTAACATTAATAGATGTGTGTTATGTAAATTAAACTTCCCCCCAAAAGTGGAAGATTTATTGACTTAAATTATAAGCCTACTTGAAGTCTTTCTTTGAAATACTTATTTTTCTAATACGTCATCTTCATTCCTAAATCAGTTAACTTTACTCGCTATCAATCCAGTATAACATGTCTCTAATTTACAAACACATTAGGTTTGACGATTTTAATGATGAACTCTTTTTCCTAGCGAAAAGCACAGTGTAAAAGGTTCCGACTTCAGCAAACAAAATGAACTCGTCTGTATCAGGGATGTTACGTCTTAGTATTGAAAGTAAATTAAACCGTTAACAAAGTTAAACCTAAAACTGCATGTTCACAAAATGACATAAAATGAACACGTAGTTCAAATGTAAATTTAGAATCGTTTAAAAAGTCTGTTTTCTTGTGTTGATAGTAAACAAAGACCACAACATACCTTTGAAGCAAATAGATGATTCTAACAGTAAACCACTATGACGTCGTGATAAGGACTATGACGTCAGAAACGCTCGCGAAATGACGTCATTGTTTTGTTGCCGTATTCCAAGGAATGCTGTTGCATGCCCAATAGCGGAAAGCTTAGTTTAGCCTGATTGATTACTCAGACTTCTTATTTTGCACCAAAAAAAGACATACAGTCAAATCAATTTGCTCTCTCCGCGTAAACACAAGAAAACAAATACCGTTAATTCCTTTTGTTTTGTTAGCAAAATGAATTGAAGGAGCCAAATGTGGATTTGTGTATATGTTTTGTTTATCTCATTTCCTTATCACAAAATATGGAAAATAAAAAATAAAAAAAGAAAGTTAATTCCTTTTGGAAAGAGATTAATAGCACTTAAAAGCAGAATACCGACTTTGAAGTTACCAGTCGGATAGTCGGAAGGCAATGTATGTAGTTATACACTGAAAACTGACTTCGGGTAAACAGAGCAACTTTAATCGTGAATTGATACCCTGTGAATCAGACAAAACAACCAATCAGAATCGAGCATCCGGCACTTTCATGGTAGAATTATTTTTTCTGACACGTCATCTTCATTCCTAAATCAGTTAACTTTCTCAGTTTTGTGTCGCCATATTTTTGCTCTGATAACATGTGTATAGTGTTCATGATTATACTTAACTATAAAATGTATCATACAAATACAATACAATTTATATCAACTACAAAAGAATTAATGGTATTAAGATTAATGAGTTATGAGTTGCCCTTTAAATAAGAAAGTATTAATCACCTTAAATATCATATTTTGTAAAGGTCAAGTACGTGAACATGTAGCAATCAAAAGAGATAAAACAGGAACGTTAGGTATTTTCCTTTTTAGGGCTTTACATAAAATACAGAAGATGATAAGAAAAGGTCAGTCATTAGTGGAAGTGAACTTTAGCTAGGCTGTTCGATAGGATGTTTTTGCATTGAAAGATCATCCATTAATCAATACAGACGTTGTCAATTAGAGGCGTTACTACTTTTGAATAAAAAAAATATTATTCACGTTGACATTATTTTTCCATCAGACATCCCTTATTAAAGTTAAGCAGGAGCTGGCCAAATAATATTGGTCAGTTAGTATATAGAAACACTCTCTCAAAGGACACTTGACCATCATTGTCCCAGGTCCTTAATGGTTGGACTATAAAAGAACCTCATATTATCTTAAAATCATTAATCTTGAAATTATGGTATTTGACAATGCTTATAATAACGTAATTGTTGGCAAATTTTTAGATACATTAAAATATTAAAAGGCTTAATTGGTTTTATACTTTTTAGAACATTTTAAATTTGAGAAAATAAAGAATAAGATAATGTTTTTTTTAATAAAAGGTCAATAGTAATGACCAATCTATAAGTTTAGCATGACCAAACATTTAATACTTTAACAAAAGAATTAAATGATTAAGAAAATGTCTGATACACAAAGGTTGTTTTTAATGGCATGCACTATTTGATATGAGAACGTGGTTTATATAGTGTTTTACCGTGAGATGAATGCTTTGTTAGATCTGTCATTAAGGAAACCTTTTTTTCAACCATACCAAACTTTCATTTGACAGTTAAACAATGTTTGATGGATACTGTTAATTGAAACTTATTTAATATTCCTTATCCCTCAGAACGCACACTGTAGGTCTATAGTCATAATCAGAAAACAATGAAAACAAACAGTTACTCAAGCGATGATCAAAAAGCAACATACATACAAATAGAATGATTGGAAACACAATCATGAAAGGCATTAAGAGTCTTGAAGACACAATCGTGTGCAAAAACAGGATTCAAATAAGTGAGAAACAATTGTCATAAAGATTTTCGTTTTATTTAAAATCCTTGCAAATGGCGGTATTTAAGCATATATCGGGTCCTACTGTAAATACGTTTCAGTGCATGAGAATTTGATTTTGAAAAATGCAAGGAAGTTGAAAAGGGATAAATTCATAAAAGAAAGTCATTAGAGAGTTATAGCAAGAAAATTCTAGTGTTTCTAACAACATCGGATTTTTAAATATTAGAAAATACTTAGAGAATAACCAACGAGGTACGAGTGATTACGGGAAATATCCACGAGTTGAAATAATGTTCATAGTCGCGAGCCTTGGCGAGCGACTGAACATTATTTCTACGAGTGGATATTTCCCGTAATCACTCGTACCGAGTTGGTTATTCTATATATTACCCATATTCAATTAAAATAACCAATTACGACTGAAAATCCTTGTCATTAAGAGACGACAATACTACGCTAGTGACCGACATTGATCAGCTGATTCGTATTCATACGCGTGTAAAAACCAAACATCTCAGGAAGTAAATTAGTCAACAGCGCTACGCAACGTACTTCTGTTTAAAAAGGCCATGAAACTGACGACAGTTTGTTAACCCAAATAATACATAACATGATTTTCATATTTGACACACATTAAGATCATGACACAAATACTCTTAGAAGCTATCGCATGAATATGATTATGTGAATGTGTGTCGTCGTCACTACCTACTTACTAACGGGCGAGTGGCTGAACGCACAGTGTTGAAATGAAAATTGGAAAAACCTGTCAATTTTTTAACATTTCAACAGATAAAAGTGGCAATATCTTGAAGAGAAATATATAATGAAAGCATCGAAACGAGTTTGTATGTCAATATTGTCAACTAAGCTGAAGTTTGAACAACATTTCTTCTCTTGGATGTTGCTTTCAATCACGTCTTGTTTCCAGTATCAAGAACGATAACTCTTATCGGATTACTTATCGTGTAGTCGATGAACCTTTGTTAAACTAATTAAATACACAATTACAACAACGAAACGTTTGCCCAAAATTTGTACGGAGCGTTTCTCGATTTGTATGAGTACTTTTTACAGCTGCATACTGCGTGGGAGAGGACGCCATATTGTGCAAAGGTTTGTTTTGTGCGAGCCTGTTCGAACTAGATCGAGTCCGTCAGACCTGCACGTTTTTGCACCGACAAAAGTGTATGGTTTGAACAATCGTTGGCTTCACATGATTATATGTTGAGAAATGATTATGATTAATTCTAAGTTATCATTAACGTATCGATAATATTCAGATTATGGTTTGATGTTTCATGAATATTTTTATGGCAGTCATGTTTGTTTACAAACGCGACGCCTATTTTCAAGTAGACTGTTTTGCTGGGGAAAATTATCATTCTTGTAAATTACAGTCATAGCGAAACATTTTGATTAAGTGTCAAATTATGTGTTAGAATTTTACCTTGTAATAAATGTATAAGACTGTTCATCTATCTACGCTTTTCTTTGAAAGGCGATGCATGAGTTCGGCACGTTCTATTTATCAATGAAACGTGAAAATAGTCCCGTCAACCAATCGTATTTCATTCTCAAGGTAACCGACCAATCAACGTCGAGAATCACTAAAGAGCACATGTGCGGATATCAAAAAAATATCCACCTGTGTCTCCTCGCCCATATGGGTAATATAAATAGATACGTACGTGATATTCTAGTTATTTTGTGAAATATCAACTATAAAAAAAATCTAAAATTTATTAAACCTTACCTTCAGTCTCAAACACATCACATAATCGCTCCTATATAATGTGAATGGTTCAGTTTGGTTATTTACAATAAGTATATTTAAACGTGTACTTTTAACTTCCAAAGAAACGATTTTGAGGCATGTTAAAGGTCACTTCATTTTTAAACAACTCATGTCATTGAATACTGACTTTTCGAGATCTGTTGGTTGTATAAACCTTGGCGCAAAACCAAGATGAGCGTCCATTGCCTTCAAGCCAATTATAAAAGGCAGCCAAGTTGTAGTCGTAAATTTACCTAAACATACTATGTTATAAGTTTTGGAGTAGAATAAGGTGACAAACGGCGAAACCAAAACACGCAAAGACCTACACCTATTTTGCTTTTTAAGGGTCCTTGAGTTACTCATCATTTGTAAAACGAAATAAGAAATATATTTATTTTGATCTTGCTCAACTCTATGTAAATACACTCGACATGCAGACAATTAGATCCGGCATTCGTTACAGCCATTCAGTGCTATTACAGGATGCGCCTTATCAAAGCAAACATTGCACGAAGATTTAGCTTGACAGCCTTTCGTTTCGATTTTGCTTACAAGAGTCTATAAGCCCACACCATGGAAACCATAGACTATCAGAATACTTTTCTATTCCATTTGCTGTCAGGTATTAACTTATAAAATGTTTGCAGGTGAAAGCTAAGAAAGGAGATGTCAACCACCAGAAAGTTGCCTTTATGTTGAGTATTTTGTAAATTTGTGAATGGGTTATACAACATACAGAAAAGTGGGAATCGTTTTAAATTATCAAATATATTGCCTCCCTTGCACTGATATCTGCCTTGTCTAAATGAAATGTCAGGAAACTGGCATACCACACCAATAACAATCTCTTGAGATGTATTAGGCAGGACATATGTGAATTCCCCAATTGGAAGCGTCTGTAACATTGTCATCCCCGGAGACAGTTTGTTTATGTTTCTAAGTAAGTGCCAGGATTTTGAAGCATATCTTGTGAGCAATGAATACATAACACAAACAATGAATAAATGAGTTGTTATGCTTTCAGAGAAGCAATACAATGTATAGTTCATGATACTAATTTTAGTGTCAACTTCTCTGCATCATGATGCTCAAAATTTATCTGGGTTCTCAGCATTCTTATTGAGCAAATTCTGCTTCTGTTTTAGACATTAAAAGGAGAAAAGATTTAATGCATGAATAATGGAAAGCCAGTTAGATGCCAATATTATTCATGGCTTTCAAAAAAATGTTATTAAACGGGAGTGTGTTACAAAAATGAAATCATATGTATCATGAGCATTGCTGACGTTACAATTGCTGGTGCGCAACTAACTCTGTGTCTTTGTGGTTACCGATTGTAAGGTTATATGACGTCACTCAGCACGTGATGTACTGACACAATGTGTAAGAATATAGTAGATTTATGAAACGGCAATATCTTCAATGATCCAATAATAACATTAATTTGAAATAATATTTAACGAATTTTTTATCTTTGAAACAAGATATTATGAAATAATTTTATGACACTTATGCAGACATATTTTATTCGCTAATGAAAGAGACATCGGATTTTTTTTTATCAGATTTTAACCAACAATTCAATAGAAAGAAGAATCAACATGAGTATGAAAATTTTTCAAACTTCTGAACTTCTTTTGTTGCTTATGGCGACTAAGTACTAAGTTTAGTTATATTTGCATTTGATATGTCAGATTACTAACAGAACTTTTGTAAAGTTTATATAATAAAATGTTATCATTGAACTTTTGTCCAAACCAATGCTTATGTCTATATTCTGCCTGCTGCATAAAGTTTGATATATATGGATAGAAATACATGCCTTATATGCACTGTGACCTATGTCATATTTGGGCCCTATGCCTGGCATAAAAACACAACAGCTTCGCAAAATACGTCAAAGCTGCGACGGACAGAACTGAGATTTCATCCTAAAAACCCTCATTCCACTTATTCACCCATTATTTTGTAACTTACTCAAACGGAAATATGCAAGAATGTGCAATAGGAAAGATATAAAGTAGTAAGAGCTATCTCAAGAGCGCATTTAAATGTTTCTTTCAATACGTGTTTGCTAAATCAAATCATGCCAAAGACAAGCATCTTATCGATTTGTGACTCTGAGCATTCAGGACATTTCCCCACAGAAAGAAAGAGATCATAAAATATAACCATGTGCAGCACATATTTGAATGAACTTGTTCAGTAAGTTTAACTCTATATCTCGTTGTCATGGAGAGGCAACGAGATAAGCTAGTCCTCATCAATAATCTTGGTACTGCAAAACAAGATAACTTTAGTGGAGCCAACAATGTTGCTGTAATTGTGCTTAATAAAGATAACATAGTATAACCGCTATATTGATACAATGGTTGTTTTAGGAGCAATCAGCTTCGTAAGTGCAAGTTTGTCATGTGATGGATCACCAGTCAAGTGATCATTCTCTAAGAGGCTATAACTTGACTTAACTAGGAAACTCTTGAAGTATAATATATTTATAGCATTTAATGGTTTGATCAGAAAATTAATGTGAATTCTATAAAAAAGAATTATACGCGATAAAGGAGGCAAGTTATTTCGTTTTTGATTCCCCCTAAAAGGTATTTTAATCAAATCGTTTTGGAAATCACAAACATTTTCAGAATGAATGCATATGGTTTATTACTATTCAAAATAGAAACAACAAACTGGCCACGAAGAACATTTAGTCGATCAGATTGACACTTCTGGCATAACGATAATTACTATGCATAAGTAAGCTGACCATCTTTTCCAACAAATATAGGTTTTGATGTTATTAAGTTATCGGTTGCCTGTTTCCAGTAACCATGGAATGGATTGATCTGCATTCCGAACCGGACGTTTTTGTTCTGTCAATTCTAAGTACGGTTCAGATTGGGAAAACGAAAAGTTGAATTTGATTGAAAATTTACATTTACAATTTTTGAAAATGACGACTTGGCACCGTAAATCTACACAGAATTTTATGGTCTATGGTGAACTGGGTAGAACCCAACTTAGTATAAAGATAGTCCAACGTATGATATCAATTTGATATTAACTTAATTTTACTTGTACGAAAAATTCCAAACTCTCACAAACCAGATATAACTGCCTTTTAATCGAACACCAACAGTATCCAAATCAAGTCCCATGGTTATGTTGCATCCAGACTGTGTTAGATGATATCGGATAAGTTATGCAACCAAAATGTAATGGGAGATGAGTTTCACTACATCTTCTGATGTGAAGTCCCTTACGCAATTAAACCTCTGCGTATATATTCCCCAATATTGCAAATATCAAAATGTTTATTCCCTTTATAATATGTTGACCGCTAAATATAAAAAAACAAACTGAAAGTTATATCGAGATTTATAACTATCTTACAGTTGATGCTAAGAAATAGTGCATAAGACGCATTTATATTGCATTGTTATTCTGCTCTGGTACCACCGTCGGTGGTTTTTGAGTGAATAAAGATTGATTGATTGACCTATCACATGAGTGGTTTATATGTAGAATATTTGACATTAAGGATGATTATAGAGAGTCACTGCTTAATCAGACATCACATCCTCCTCCTGATATTACAATCACAAAATCAATTTTATTACCATTGTTGCGTATCGATTATCAAAACAGACGTTCTTGTCCTACTAATGACAAGATTCATGACAGTAAGGTCTCTTTACAATGCTTTTATGGCAATAAGGTTTTTATTTCAATGCACTGAACAAAGAACACAAAATCAGACAATCAGTCCCTGTAGCGTGTCATTTGATGTTTTTTCTTGATATTTCCCCATTTATTCTAAATTCATGCAATATATGATTTTCCTCAGGAGTCGAAAAAAACTCATGGATCAAGCATAATTTTTTGCAGTCATATAAGTTTGAATACCTTAATTGGTCAATGTAGGGGAATGGTGCACATAGCAAACTGTCCTTTTTTGTTATTTTAAGAACTTCTTTTACCTATAAAAAAAGATGTCTTTTAATTGGTAATATTTTTCTTTCAAACTTGAGATTCGATCACTTCTCTAAAAGAAAACGTAACACAGGTCCTTTAGTACAAGGTTTACAGATTCAATTCTAATTCCAAGATGTGATATGAATATTAATATTGATACACTTCCTTCTCCTTCATCCATAGCAGAAAGTGCTTTACCAACCTAAACCCTTTTATAACCATCTCTCAGCAGTAAATGTACAAAAAAACGACTTTTATGAATATACATTTAAAACATTTCATTTCGTCTTCAGTAAGAGTCTTTGCTTTAAACCTGAATATTGTTTGTATCATCTTTAAATGTAAACGGTGTTCCATTAGAAGTCCTAATGTACCTATCAAAATTATTTTCACTGTATCAAGTAACCTTTCTTTATATCATGTTCCTAACGTAATTCCCTTATTGCAATTATCAAATTCTCCTCAGGATACTCCATTTATTGTTGATCAGTTCCATCCATAATCATTATACATTGCTGTAATAAAGTTGGTATAATAAGAGCAATATCCTGTTGGGATGCGAGATGTAATCAGCTCTCGAGGTGTCGATTAAGGTGATCCACTTAAGTGTCAAGTTACTCCAGCCTTTCTGTTGTGATTCCCTTTTGAAAGCCAATCTAATGTACTATTGTTAAAGAAAATGCACCTTTCATAAGGAATTAACATAACTTTATAATCATCAAGGGTCACCACGGAAATGTGTTTGTGCAAAACGATCTAAGAAATGTATCCATGATTTCAAGATGTCAAGAGTTTGATAAAAGTAAATCAAAATCAAAGGTCGAAAGTTGCTTAAGGCCTTGGGGAAAAAGACATTTTTATATAAACCTGATTTTTTATCCTTATTCTCTGTCAAAGCATTTAATTGAAAATTGTTTTTCATAACTGTCTTCGTGAACTAAAAGTCAATTTACAGTTTCTAAAGGGCACCCATATTTTTAAATTTACAAATATATAAATTTGTTTAAAAATTACTACCAAAATATTCTACCTTTTATACGATAAAAAAAACCCCGATATGTTCGTTTTTAAATATTTCAAGAATAATGAGTCTTTCTTTTTACATATCATTTGATAAAAACAGCAATCTAAAGTCGTTATTTCAAATCCAATTGTTAAATAATGGAAAAAAATTCTTGAATGATGGAAAGTTTGTTTCTTTTAAGTGACAGTGTTGCAGTATTGTGACTTTAAATGAAGGATGTTTATTTTTTCTATTCTAAATACTTTAAAAAAAACAGATTTAAACTTCTTTTTACAAATAATTTCCTCACTATTATATTTGAGTCATTAAAATTTTCAAAATATTTCTACTTTAGAATGATTAATTAAAGGTATGTTTTAGGAGCATCATCACAAACCTCAAGATAAATAATCAATCTAAATCTTCTCTGTTTCTTTTGTTCATCAGAAAATAACTGGTTGTTTTAAAATCCTGAATTCAAATTATGACTCATAATCTACGTCAACAAATCGATGCATCTTATGTGTAACATGTTGAATTCTCATTACAATTATGAATCAGACACATACATTTCTCATGTCTGCAGCAAGGCAATTTGCATTCTATTTCAGCATTTTCGTTTGACTGATTATGTCATCTATGATATGATCTGCCTGTAACGACATGACATATGGTGATTGGATTACAAATATCATTGCATATATCATTGTCATAATTTTACATTTGAACCTCCGAAAGAAACATGATAAACTTTAATGGTGAAATGAAGACCTTCTGATATTCAACTCATAATAATTCCTACTTACTTATTATAGGAAATAGAGGTTTAACAAAGAAAACAGGAAATGAAATTTCGTTCTGTTGTAGTGGTGATATTGATCAATGTCGATTGAATGTACACTTTTCTAACTCAATAATAATTACAATGGTAAAAACATGGTTCATAAGTGACACATTTGATAAAGATTACCAAATCCAATATATCACAACATGATACATAATATTATATGTTTAAGCTGAAATTGAAACTTTTTAATCAAATGATGTTAGAGTACAACACAATATTTGTCAGTGGTTATATCAATAATAATAATAGTAATGAATAGTTGTTCAAAGTTCATGTCAGCATTACTAACATAAAATTTTGATACTGAAAAAATCGTCAGCAGTCACGCCATGGTTAAAATTGATAATCTTTCAAGGCATAATAGGTGATTTTTTTATATCCTTAGTTTGGATTTGTATATACTTTTTTTGGATATATATATATATATATATATATATGAAAAGTTGAATTGGTTCAAACGCAAGGTCACATATAGATTAAATATAACATACTTCACATAGTCGTTTGAAGAATCATTTTAATCCGATACTAGTATTTCGTCAATAGTATTGACTCATCAGGGATGAAACGATTATGATCGTTAACATCGCATTACAAGCGTTTTTATAACAAAATATACGTACAACGTACAAGG
Organism: Phorcus lineatus; assembly: GCA_921293015.1. NCBI lineage: Eukaryota > Metazoa > Mollusca > Gastropoda > Trochida > Trochidae > Phorcus > Phorcus lineatus. Next base: position 1,546,628 of record OV121092.1, read on the forward strand.
ATATATTGTAAATTATGCTAATTAGGTGACATCATGGTTCTTCCTTGTTGGTCTTCTGATTGACACAATCACTCTCTTATGAGTTTACCCCTTGAGCATTAATGTGACATAATCCCTTTTGTTTTTAAATAGCTCAATTGTAGTTAGAGATATATGTCAGTGATTTAAGGGTAATCATCTCATTGTTTATTTAGTGAGGGTCTATAGGTGTCAATGAAGGGGTAAACTCATAAGAGAGTGATTGTGTCAATCAGAAGACCAACAAGGAAGAACCATGATGTCACCTAATTAGCATAATTTACAAAATATCCTTGTACATTGTACGTATATTTTGTTATAAAAACGCTTGTAATGCGATGTTAACGATCATAATCGTTTCATCCCTGATGAGTCAATACTATTGACGAAATACTAGTATCGGATTAAAATGATTCTTCAAACGACTATGTGAAGTATGTTATATTTAATCTATATATATATATATATATATATATATATATATATATATATCTGTGTGATCATCAGATTCTCCATGACAATAGTTTCCACAGATATAATGGGACTGTCATTTAAAAGTCATGATCATGTCACTGAGAGAAAAGAGATGTAGAAACCAGACCATGAAATTATGATGTCTATTACTATTTGCAAACAAAAAAATTGAGCATGGAATTACATTGTATTCTACTGCTTTTGCTTTTAGAATTTTATCTTTTTGTGTTAAAGTCTATATTTTGTGAATTCAACACACTTCACTTGTGTTTCCGAAGGCTAATGAAACTCCTTTTACAATTAAGAGTTTCAACGTTTAGGAGTCACAATACAAACATTTCTTCGAGCAGAATAACCTAACAATCGTGTTGAAGTAGTATAATATTCTTAATCAATTCCTTTTTACAGCATGACTTTCTGAAAGACGTACAGCTGATTAGTTTCATGTGTGAAGGTAAGGGTATAAGGCCTTGAGCAAAACTTCTGCATGTGAAGTTAGATACCAAGACGCTGTTTCTGTAATATGAAACAAAACTAAGGCAAAATATTTTAAAACTCAAATGGTTCTGTCATTGCTATACTCGTATTAGTAAAATTTAATTAATTGTATTTCATATATATAGATAAATACATATTAAATTGCACAAGTATGAATAAGTACGTTTTCAGTCTGTATTCCGAAGTAGAAGGGATGGAAACATATTTTAGTTATCTGGAAGTTTGTTTGTTTGATGGGTAGCAATATATTTTCTTTTCACAAGATTGAGAATTTCATTCTTTAGGTTACAAAAAGACAATAATGTGGAGATCCAGAGGAAAATAGCAGTAATTCTGTGACCTGAGCAATGTCATTGAAACATTGCCAAGGTAAAACTAACAGATAACGGTAAACACCTACAGCAAACTCATACCAGTAAATATGCTACGAAATCCTTTGGTTTTGGAAATCTTTCTCACTCTCTCTATTCTTTTAAGTAATACAAGTTTCGTGTTTTGTAACCTGGTTCATGTTTATATTCATAATAGAAAGCTGTTGACGCTAAATTTGAAATAACAGTTTATAACAGATTGCATCACATAAAGCAATTTGTTGGTAGGAATATCTTTAATAAGAAGAATAACCTTTCAGAATATGTCAGCAGACTTTTCCTCAAGGCAAATTGAACATAATGAACTTGACGGATACAAAATATCAGGAGTCAAGTCATGATTGAAATTGATGATCATTCAAACAGAAAGATGAAATTGAATGCTTTCAACTCTATCACAAATCATGTTTCTCAATCTTCACAGCAAATGTTCTGGAAGTATGCTAGAAGGCATCTACAACTGATCTTAAAGGCTTTCCAAATGTTAGCTACTAAACGCACCATCACATTTTTGTAATTTGTGTTTGATATGCTCCATTTTGATATGTTGTACTGTGTTAAAGATACTAATATCATACCAATGACTGTTAGTTCAAGTAATAAATAGATTTTCCAGACTTATTTGATATTTGATTTAGGCATGAGCTTGTTCTGCTACGTTTGCTTTGTTTGTTATGGTCTTTGTGTTAAACTTCGTGCTGTTTGGATTAAGCTCGAAGCACCTCTGTTTATGTATCTTCCTCTTTAAATGAGTTTGTGTTCCCGAAGGCTATTAAAACTCCTATTACAGTCAAAATTCAAAACAAACATCTTTTCAAGCATAACAACATAACAATACTTGAATCGATTTCATGAAATTAAGTTCTTGATTAATTCCTTATAAAACTATAACGTTTTTTTAGACATGTTAAACTGATTAGTTCAAGTCTCTTGTGTGAAGGTATTAATATTGCATTTGCCATTGGCAAATCTTTTGTTTAATAATTGAAATTGTGTAAGCTAGGCGCCCGTTTCATTTAATGTGGAAACAAATGGTATGCAAGACAAAATTTCTTAAATCAAAAGCTTTCTGCAGTTTGGACACCCACAAATGAAAGCTGTTGTTAAATGATCTGTGTATTGTTTATAAGATAAATGTTATTGCTTTAGGGGTATGTCTGGCTTTACAAGAAGACATGAGGAAAGCATATCTCAATAACTAGGTAGATTGTTCCATGTTCCTGATGGTGGTTAGCAAAATTCTTTTCAAAAAGTTGAGGATGTCAATATGTGTAGGAACAGGATTTCTGTCCTAAACTACTCTCATCAAAAGCGTGCTTTATTGATCATTTAACCGAGTTAGGTGGAGAAATCACAAAGGGTTGCGAATTTGCGGCACATGCCAACTTAATTGTGAGGTAAATTCGTTCACTTCAAGAAACAAAATCCAAAATAATCGAAAACACGTCTTGCGTCTCATATATAAAAATTGATATATGTTTTTAATAATAATAATAATAATAATAATAATAATAATAATAATAATAATGATAATAATAATAATACGTTATTACCCCTAAAGGAATTCTATTTGTATCCTTACAGAGCTTACTCATACAGAAAGGCAACACAGGTTACATTTGATACATTAACAAACACATTCTGTCATGAAGGGAATGAATGAATATAGGACAGACAGACAGACATTATATTCAGTATCAGGCCTCCGGCCCAAAATACATATACATAAACACTTTTAAATTGTAACATGCGCATAATCAATCTATTTACATTTAGATTTGTGTTTCTTGTCAACATAGTATAGATATAGGCAAACATCCTTCATGATATTAACATTATTACTCTGTATTAATGGATATAAAATTAATCATAGTTGGGTATTTACTGAGATATTTTGATTACTTTTTTCTTAACTCTGAACTCTTTCAATAATAAAAATCAACTCTCAAGCTAATACGGATTACCCGCTGTTAGCGCATTTGGAAAGGAAACTGTGAATTGTTTATGACTTGATTTCACACTGAAAAAATGATTTTTCGCCCTAGGGCATCATATGGAAAATGTGAACCCCAATATTTATGAACTCATGGGTAATAAATAACAATATATAGGATAACTCTTTTCAAACATTCAAATTGTATAAAAGGATATATTCTATAGATTAGAATCTAAAACTCCAAAATATCATATGTTACTTTCTGTTGATATCCATACCAAATAAAGAATAAACTTGAAGTTGTCTCTTTATTCAAAGTTTGTTTTACTTTCAGATCTTCAAGAATCTTTATGTCAGCTGAGAGTCTTTGAAGTACAAGAGAAATGGTACATGAAAGTAAATATGAAATTGATTCTCACGCAAATAAGGGAAATATATATGATTCTCTCGGCCCTATGTCATTTGCCCCTTGCTTTCATTTAATCTTTAGGGAAAGGATTGTTAATTGATATTAATGGAATCGTTGGATGTTTAATAACAAAGGAATCCGTATGGCTCAGACTTTTTATTTCCTATCTTTAATACATTGCATTAATATTGGGATAAACATCCTCTTATTATGTATACCAAGGTATCAGGATGAAGCTATTGAAAAATCCCTTGCTTTATTATGTAAATTCATAGATTTCGTATCAGTAGTAAGTAGGAAATGCAACTATTGTATGATAAATACAGGAAAACGGACTCATAATACTCATACTCAAAATACTGGTTTCTGTATCTCTCGAAAGAACAACAATCGATAGCACCCAAAGAAGGAGCGTTTACCGGAAGTGTTTGAAAAGTATTCCCATTAGTAGATAATCTGAAGGATTCCCTTCTGGATCCCCTGATGGTCGCCTTGATTTACTGACTTCATCATTAAAGCACGAGCTGCTATTGAGAGCTTATTTATTGAAATTCAAGGTTACTATGTGTGTAGAGTCCTCTTGGTTTGTAAAGTATCGATGTCCATGCTGAAAAGTACAGATATCTTAGATGTAATCTATTGAGCTGATATATGATATGGTATAAGCTGTCATCATTTATTATGCTTTAGGTCTGTCATATATTTCTTTATCTCGAGTAATTGTCAAATGTTATAGTGTAGCCTGTGTGCTGTATCAATGCGTCTGGACCACCCAGATATTTAATAGTCCAATAACATAGAAGCCATTTACAAACGGAATTTGACTTCTTTTTCTTTGAATTTAATAATGGATCTACAATAGAAATAGGTAAGCAAAATATTGCTACAACTGAACTTGTAAATGCTTTATGGCACTCTTGCACAAAGAAAGTAAACCATACCGTTGCGTCTGTATACCAACAGAATACAAGTCAATGATATATTGGCAATATAAAACACTGCATGTAGAATTTGACATGATAAGTTTCTTTGCAGTTGGTAATTCATCACTGACAGAAAAATGTCAGTTACATATTGCTACAACTATATTAACAATAACTGACGGATTCAATATTGCTGCCTTTTTACAATCTCTGTATTATTGCATCTTGCAATTGGTGGCTTGAAACTTAACACATATAATGCTGTTATACAAAGCAGTTGGAGATGATTTTCCTTGACACATCGTGTGAAGATCTCTTGGATGATCAAGTGATAAAAAGCTGGGAAGTGTAGTGTGATATGGAATTGCTTACCTAAGAGTCATCTGGTTAGAAATAAAAGGGACAAGACCTAATAGAAGTTAAACAAATTCACTTTTACGAAGTTATCAACAGCCATTCTTTAGTAAATTTAGTTGAACATGTTTAACCAGGACATTGGTTGTAGATTTTCATTTTGGTGATTTCAGAGCATTCTGATGTCATTATTTGATTATATATAAGCATTGTGATGTCATGAAGTTGATGATCCAAGGCAGTTTTTAAAAACTACTTCAAAAGCAAACAAATATTCTCAGGAGATGTGATTTGACACAAATGATATCTCCCGAATAACGCTGTTTTGGATAATAAGTTGAATTAATTAGGTTTTTAGTCATCTTTAATGAATACATGAACTGATGATAACATTGCTTAAAGACACTGCACTCATTGCCAATCCCGGACACGTACTTCCAACTTTAAGGTTACATTCTCACGATGGTTGTATCTGCCCTGTTACACTCTGGTATTATAGATATTTGCCCTCGTCACACAGAACACTTAAAATATATCAAAGTCACTTTAGCAAGATTTTTAATGTTTAGTTAAATCTTTCAAATGAATATTAGTTTATGTGAATTACTTTTTCTTCTGAAGATAAGATAAGATATATTAATTGAAAATATGTATGACGCTACCAATGATTACAAGTGTGCGTAAATTTTCTTAGTAATTAATTTTCAATAGAATTTTGTAATTTACATTGGTATCCGCATATGACGCCAAGGGATAAAAGAATATCTGTTGGCTTTATTATGCCATAAACACTATCCATTGTATGATAGATGGAGGATATTTTACATATCACGTTGTATACCGAGTATATTTCATCGAGTGAAGTCACTCAATCACAAGTTTAAATTTAAAATATATACTTCACGAGATGAGATATACATGCTATGCGAAGATAAATCTCAAATGTTTTAATTATGATATCCCAAAATGTGTCACAACTTATAAAATACTTTCATGAATGGAGTGGCCGAATCGCTTCGTTGTCACAGCCATTTCATGACGTCATTCAGTTGTTTCACGATGTCATGAATGGTGCCATATGTTTGAAGGGTTATTAAACTGAGTAGATTCGCATTGTCTCTCACTCTGTGTAAATATGAGTTTTAGTGTCATTGAAAAATAGTCTATTTCACCATTGAAATAATAATGATATGCTTTATACCTTCCTGCTACATCAGAGTAATTGAATCCGCTGATCGAGCTCCTTCCATATACCCTGATATCCTTTAGGCCAAAAGCCTCGTTGAGACGACTGAACAGGTTAGCACAGCCACGAACATCAAGCCACGCCAGCCGAACGAGGGATTTAGCACGAAGGAGATCAGGGTATATGGAAGGAGCTGGATCAGCGGATTTAATTACACTGATGTAGCAGGATGGCTTTATACAAGCAACTACCTTTAAAAAAGCGAGACAAGAATCCAAACACCTTGCATGTAAAGAGACATTTATCTAGCAGGGGTTCGATATAATGATCATTTGGCGGACAATAGCCTGACAAGAGGAAAAGACCTTAGCCTGTAGCGCAATAAAAACGTTAAAACACAGTGAGTAAATTAAGTTAACAAATGTAAAAATGTAAAAAGGTTAGTAATGATGTTTACAAAAAAAAGTTTGAAGAGTTTGCTAACTTCAGACTTGATTTAACACAAAATATTAATTCTAATATGAGTTTGATCCCTTTTGATCAATATAACTTATTTCCATCATGAAAGTAATTGAAATAGCAGATGCTGCAATACATCTTCCAAAGTGTACATGTGAAATTCACAAATTTGGTAGTGATTGTGCTTTCAATGTTTAATATGTTTGCATATGCTAATTGGCTCAATAAAAAATTAATTTTTAAATGCGATTCGAAAGTTTGTTTTTTGAGGTGCATTATCACCTATCTTGATTATACAGGTTATACCATCGTCGTGTGATACTTTTAAAGCGATGACAAAGATCATTAAGGTGAAAATTATCTTCCTTATTTTCGATTGGTCAGTTTTTATTTAACACCAATCACTACCAAAGGTGTGACACTTGTATGTGAAAAGAAGAGGAAAGGTTGAAATATTCTATTAAATACTAAACGGAAACTGATTAAATTTTTATACAAACTATTTCATATAAGGAAATTAAACCAATTGACTGAAAACAGCACCATATTTCTTTATGTAAATTCTGAACGTTTCAACAAGGTATAATTTGAAGTTATTGACCTCTACATATCGAATTTATTGGACATGAACCATTTGGTTTATATCATAAATATAGTTAAGGCGACAACGTTTGAAGTAATAGAGAGAAATTCACATCTTAAATGGAAAAATGAAGATCAATTGATATAGCTTATTTAGGACAACTATCCAGTATACTTTGGGAAGACTTTCTCTTTTCTTCACAAATAAACACTTGATATGGGTACCAAGCACCATGCGCTCTTGTACATAACAATTTAGATGATACATTTCAATTAATGTTTCCCTGTTCACGTCCTTTATGGGGAAATCATGTCAAAATGTGTAATGGGGACAACTAACTTTCATTTAGGAAAACCGTTCTACACACATAACCAATTGATTCCAAATGGTTATTTTATCTAACAACACTATATTTATATAACATTAGTAGCATTTGGTATCGAGTTCTATGTTAGCAACTCAGAGGTCTCATTACATTGGATAATACAACCGTGATGTCGTGATGCTCCAATTACTTCTCACATCATCTTGCAAGGAGAAAAGAGTAAGTCACAGAGATAAACTTAAACTAATGTGTTAACCTAAGCCCTATGTAGTAACTGTTATTTGTGGCCATCGGGTGATTCAAATGCATGTCATTGACGTTACGGTTTTCCGTGGCAATCATTTCCTGGAAAGAAAGTGAATTTGTAAATGAAACATCGTTTTAGCAAATAAGATAACCTATGAACTGTACATTCTTCTTGTAGCGTAATGTGTCAGTGAAAAGCTACAAACCTATGGCTTAATTGGTACTATTTGGTATACAATGATGAGGTACGAACAAACCAGCAAATGAAGTCTAGTCACTGGGTAGCAAATATGCATTTTTGTCGGATTTGGTATTCAGATATGACCATTAAGATTTTCAAATATTCAAGTTAGCTAGAAAATTCAAATTATATGTGAAAAAATAGCTAGATAATTCAAATTATATGTGAAAAAATATCAAGTCATTTTCTATCATAGATTGTGATATGATTCTGACGTTATTCACTGTGGTAAATGTAGACAGGGTTCATAATTACCTTTATTTTACATATGTAGACACAAATAAAATAATGTAATACGGCATAAGGATGCTAATGACAATCTTATAATATTTTTACTTTTAAACGTTCACAAATTTCTAAGCAATTGTTTTATGTTACAACACATATTGACACTTGAGTCACGGGAGATGAAAATTCATCATAAGCTTAATGAAGCTTTGTTATTTATTATTGTTATTTGTGTGGGGTTTTTTTTGGATGTGTTTTGTTATTTTTGTTGTTGTTTTTTAATTCCACTGATTTTTTGGGAACATTTTAGCACAGAATTTGCTGATGTTATTACAGCCAAACTTTCAGTGTTGTTAGACCTTATTGAGGAATGGCGTAATTAAGCTTTCTAGCCAAATTGGTTAATCCATTGAAGGCCCAGTCCGACACAATATTTGAAAATATTTTTTTTAAAATGCACTGGACTAGTGCAATAACATATTTTATATTGTCAGTCTACTTATGTTTTCAAGGGATATAGTAACGGGAGGTAACTATCAACCTTATCTTTTAACTCGGGCTTAGTAGAAATCAAGCCGAGGTCCAAAAGGCCTAACTACAGGGATCTCAGCTCTCATTACAATGCTACATAAAGCAGTTACTAGTTTCACAGAGTGAAAATTGCTACGAGAAGGATTTGTTCTAAGTAAAACATTTTATGACATCGTTGACTCAATTACTGAACACGAATTGATAGGTCACCAAATAAACATTTTGGTATCCTAAGTAGCAGGAAAATAACTGGTTTCTTACGAGCTCCCTTTTCTAATGAACCTTATTCACTGGTCGCCATAAGGTCGAGTATTTCTTAAAACAAGCTTTAGAGAATGAAATAGCTTCGCATAGCTGTAATTTGCCATTGATTATTATCTTTTTGACATTTGCATTTGACGTACACTCATTTTCAAATATACAATCTGCACATCATTTCTAAAATGACATTTACACTCCTTTAGCGAAAGAGCATGATGTTATCTGTGACTTCAGAGCTGTCAGGGGATGTCAACTAGAGAATAGATTAGGCGAACATATACCAACCAAAAACAGGTTGCAAAAAAATGAAAAATAAACCCAATTGATTTACCATAGATACTAACAAGGAGATCATGTAGGGAAGAAATTGAATCTATTCTTTGAGAACTTGTTTTTTTAATCATTCGAACTGCTGAATTGAGAGCTGGTGTGTCGATCTCATCAAGTCAATTAAACAAGATAAATGTAGAGGAGGAATCATCGAGACAGAAATTACAAGGTGAACTGTTCCTGTGAAAGACAAATACATGGAATAGATAAAGTATCTCAAGTTATACCACATGAGCCTGCTGAAACGTACATTGATGAAGGCAAAATGTCTCCGATATATACACTCGAAAATCTATTATTAGAAAAAATATGTATAGAACTTATTTTAAGGACATTTATAAGTCGACATGATGAATGTAAACATGTTCTATGGAATTACAATTTCTTAATGGATTGTATATCCATAGAATTTGTTCTTATTAATTCATCATATAAGCCTGCAAAATAACATGTAGGACAGTCAATATAAATTAATGTGACAAATATTCTAATTTTTCCATCTAAAGTGAGTACTGGAATCACAATTTATTTAATGATGCATGTAATATAATCAATTCCCATTAATAAAAGAAGATGTACACTGAATATAGTGAACATAAATGTTATTTGGAGGTATTATTCATCTTATATAAGACTAAACTAATGTCCATTTATATCTAATACGCATATCATAAATCAAATAACATTTATATACCTTGAAGGAAAGAGCTTGCCGTCATCTGTGACTTTCGAGTCGTTTGGGATTAATAAAATAATAATAAAACTTAGCAAAGCAAGGGGGAAATCAATTGATTTACATGAGGCACTTACAAGGAGTTCCTGTAGGGAAGCAATTGATGTGTTTCTTTGAGAATTTATCTTTTTGTGCAGCTAGTGAACTGAAGAGATGTTCAAACCGATCTAAACACATCTATCACAGAAGATAGATGTGGAAGTGGAAACTATCCAGACAGAGACTAAACTACAAGTGTTCCTGTGAAGCACACATACTCGGAATAGCTATTTCAATTTATACCACATGATTCAGCTTTAACAGAAACAGATGAAGGAGAAATATTTCTGAGCAACACATCTACTCGAAAAAACATACTTATATCTTTAAACTATAAAACTTCTTTGAAAAGCATGTAGAGGCTCGTAAGACGGATGAGATCAAGGTTTATGGATTTACAACACCATTTTGCACATTTGTAATTAGGAAGGTGTAAATCCAAAGCACTTGTTCTCATTCAATTATTTAATATTTAAATTATTTAATAGACCTGTTAAAATACATGCATTTTATTTATCTACTGATGTTCGAAAGAATAAGTACACCATAATGAAAAGATTAATAGATAGATGAACTCTGACAGATGCTAAATGAGTTTACAATGCACCAAATTTCAATCAAATAAAAATCTGAATTTGTAGGCTTGGTGTATGAGATCATAGATGATAAACGTTTACAGGTAGAAGTTAGGGTTAGTGTTACGCATAAGGACTAGGATTTAGCCTAATATGATTTATCCCTGTCTCTCGATCATCTGTCAGAGCTGAATGAATAGTGACTTATCAAATGTGGAGTCTGTAACCATTTTGAAATCTTGATGTGTTGTCACTTAGCTCTCATGATGTGACAACTAACGCTGAACACGAATTTTTAGGGTTACAGAGAAAACACCCAGATGTGACGCTGGTGTCAATGACGTCAGCTTGCATATTTGACTATCAGGCTATTCGTTTAACGACACATATATTATACATCTAGTCAAAAGATAAGTACGAGAACGAAAATGCTGTAGTAATATTATTGTTTAGGTATTTATGATTTTCTTAGTTTTATGATTATTTCGAATTCATTTTATAATGTATGCCTTTTTGAAATTTGCTTTAGTTCTTAATACATTTAATTGCTAACTACTTGTAAGCACATTCTTGTTCTTAATGCCATGAACCATTTTTCAATAAATAGTATCAATGATAACACCATAGCAATTAATTTCGCGTCCACATTGGCTTTTTCATGGCATATAAGGACATGTCCTGTCACTTTCGCTCTCAAATGATATTGAAATACCGACTATCAAATACAGATGGCCTGCATTCAGTAATGGAAAAGTTAAATAGGCCGAAGTAAGGAAGTGACATCAAACATTGTCAGAGTCAGTTTTGTATAATATGGGATAAAAACTTCCACGATTTCCATAATTAGTATAAACATTGTTGTTTCAGTAGCCATAGCCGCGGATGCTTTTTGGTTTACAAGTTATGTACAAATCTTGATATTGAAGTTTATCCTAATTAACTTTCAAACCTAAATTCGCATTATTTTCAAAGTAAAAAGATGACATTGTTTGTAACAAAGATAAAATAAGAGATTATAACGGATAATTGAGTTACCAATCTTAAATAATAATAAGCTCGATCTCGTTATTCTGGTATGTTTATTGCCAATTATTCAAGTATGAAACTGAGAAGAAACTGTATTTGAAAACTATAATTGAATATTACCTAAGAGCATTTATTACATTGACCTCAGAAAAGCAAAGTTTTAGGTAAAAATAATATAAATATAAACAGTTATGTTTGTGTTCACTGAAAGGTCAATGATGCTGTCTACCTCTCGATGGAAATAAACTGTTAGCATGTTTGTAATGAAAGATGCCATTCTTGTTTCATTGGCACACTTTTGAAATACGATGTTTGGAAAATAACTGTGACAATAAGTTAATATTTGAAGTTGTATAAACGAGATGCAAATAATTCATAAATACAAGTTTTAATTTAGTCCTGCCGGGGCATTCTCTGTGATATTATTCTGACCATTCCTTAGGGCTCAGAATGGCATTGTATGTTTGATCACAATTTAAAAAGCACCTTCTTCGGGAATCTGAAAAAGACTGTGGACATTCAACTATGAGACAACACACTTGTAAATCTGTACATGAGAGTTTAGTTATTCCGTTGAATTTGAACAATACATTAAAAGTATAGACTTTATTTCTAGAAACTCTGAAATGCATTTACAAACAGATCACAATCAATGTGCTTTGATAATATGAATGTATGATAAATGTTATTGATATAGAATATATTTGAAATTGTAGAAAGGCGTTGAGGAACGTTATTTGTGAAAACATTTAGACACGAGCCGTGTCAATGTTGATGATTGCTATTTCACGGTGACAGGTATATTTTGTTTCACAGATTCAACTTTCAATCTGGTATGAAAGGAAATGCTTGACAATATCCATTAAAACGAACTTAGGAATCCATACTTATCGAAATAAATTTCTGCCCTATTTACTGGCATGTATCTATTGATAATTTTTTTAATGAAATTTGAAATTGTATTTAAACTGCCGGATGTTGAGGCATGTTAGATGTCAAAAACTTTAGACATAAGGAGTATCGATAACTATCTTTCTAGGTTGTGTTCTTTTAAAAAGAGGAATGAAACCATTGTAAACCCTCATATGAATTCTTTTTGATTTATTTGTGAAGAACAGGTTTAATAATGGCTACATAAAGACATTTAACACGCTTTGGAAATTGTTTTGCTTTAAGTAAGTGACACACAGACACAAAATTCGTGCTCTTAACTACAGACTATAAAGATACAGACACCTACAAATACTTTGTAGATGCAGTGATCTTATACGAAATCTAAATGTGTACAACGAAATTAGAAAACTGTCTATATTACCTTTATATAACCTGATGTACACATGCTCAACATGCAAAGGCAGAAGAACAAGGCGAACAACATATATATAGCTATGCGATTTTTTTCGATGTAACAGTTGTTGGAGGACAGTATTTATTGTACGACTTTGTGTAGAATATCAATCAATATCAATGTTGTTTTCAGTTTTCAGTAGCGTTTCTATGGGACAAACAGAGGAAACACTAATTTGAGCATAGATTTGAACTTTTTCACGAATTATCGCTGATAGCAATTCTTAAATGTTCATTCGAACTAAAATAAGTTCAAATTAAAAAAAAGAATTCAAGTCGATGGTTCCTGGAGTATACCTGTGATTCGGAAACAACCTTTGCATGGCACGGTGCCAACATAAAATTGCAGGCAGGGGCAGTAGCACGTTTTTTTCAGATTTGATTCTTCTAATTTTCCCCAAAAAATATAAATATCTGTTTAGGGTCAGAACATCTCACGACTCAACTAAATTATCGGTAGTCGTAAAGGAAATAATAAAGTATCAAGCAATAACCACTGACTGTCGTTTTTTGTGTGAACATCTTTAAATCATTTAAGGTAGAGAAATTAAAAATGAAAATGGTACATTCGTTTTGAATCTTTAGATCCAAAACCATTGTATTGTTTTCATGCAATCTCTTAAAATAAATCATGTTACTGTCCCTTTAAACGTGTATTTCAAAAATTTTAGGTTAAGACAATAGGGAGAGACAAAACATTTAAGTCTAGGAATCGCGCAATAGTTAGACAGAAGATTAGTAAAAGTTACGTAATACATCGTGTTACTTGAATTTATGTCAACCTCCGTAAAATGACAAAAACAACGTTAAGTGTATACATAAGCGACAGCATACTATAAACTTTCTCTTTGGAATCATATGCCATGTCGTTTGCAAACTACCTTCTTCAAAGAGTCTAAAATGATGTATTCCCTTGAGACAGATCTTTGATATTTTCTAAGTAAGTGACAAGACAACAGTTTAAAACACAACTTATAGGCAATGAATAGGAATACACAAACAATGAATAAAGATGTTGTTATGTTGTCAGAGAAGCAACACACATGCATAGTTCATGATGTTCATACTTTATTGACAAGTTCAAATTGTCTAACGGACAAGAGGTGGTGTATCTTAAAAAAACAAATGTTATCGTTTAAAAGATATTTCATTTGAAAACATGCAGAAATGTTTCAAGTTGCATATTGATATTTTGTTCGCAATTGAAATAAATGAGGGAATGGTCAGAAAGCAAAAAACTACACTAACAGTGTACTTTCTTTGTAACATTTAAAGCCAAATACTTTTAAAATATTATCATTTCAAATGAAGATCTGATATACTGTTGTCAATAACATCCTTGATTGAATCTTTCTTTCCTATTACATTTGAGCATCCACTTCAACATCTCAAACCTTATGTGAAATGAAAGTAATCATTTGGAAAATGTTTAAGGAATTTGGTATTAACCAATTCTGATGAGGTTTGCTCCTCGGTGCTGAATGGTCTCAGAAATATGATTGACAAGTTGTCTTTAAGAGATTTAATTCGAATTTTTTTAACGCTTCAGTCAAATCGCGAATCTACTTGTGAAATACAATTTTACCGAATATAATCATGTATTGCAATATCTACCAGATTCTTAACATAAAAACCTCTAGGTAAAATTGTTGAACTGATTTATTGGACATAACCAAAAATAGAGGAATATAGGAATGAGTGCTGGCATTAAAATTGTGTCACGTTTCGTTTCTGGACCAACATTTTCAAATATATCTCACAGAAATTGTTCTTGTATACAGACGTGTTATCAAATAAAAGCTGGTTTGAAATGAAACTTAATAAGTCTGAATAAAATAATGTAAATTTGCATTGCCAAGGATGTTAAGTAGATAGCCTTTAAAGGGGTCCAGTAATAAGAAGTCTTTGAAAGCATCTTATCATTTGTTAATATTTATAGAAATATAATTAAATCCAAGAATTTAAATAGAAAGTCATATTCATAGTTAATTAACTGTGAGCTGCCTTTTTATAAAACCAGAACCATAAAATTCAACATCATATTCATGATTTAATTTACACCTTCGTCAAATCAGCTCAATGGGATTAATTCAACAGTCATACATGTAGTCAGTGAAATAACAACACTTTTAAAAATTATTGTTAAAGATGAATTAAATTATTAGGAATAAACAATTAACAGTCAAGACAAAACTTAACTCGGTCAGTCAAGACAAAACTTAACTCGGTCATAATAACGATTATACTTGGTGTCAGAGAGTTGTCCATCATTTCCACGGAATGAGGTTTGGATGTTGTAAAGGCATCGGTCCCCTGTTCTAACTAACCATTTACTTAAGAAAGATGGACTGAATAAATCTACCTATCCAATGAGATATTCGCATGTAGAATATTTCATACTATGGATGATTATATTGAGTTCCCTAACTGTGTAATAAGATAACTCATTTCCTCCTGATTTCACAATCACAAAATCAACGTTATAGTCCACCGGCCACGAGAGGTCCCCATGCACTCCCCATGCACAAAATTAAAGACATTGCGCTCTTCCTAGAGAGTTGGTCGACATCAAGGCCCCGCAACGTGACAGCTTTGAGAATGCTTTTGATGGCTGTTGTGGTGTGTGGTGTGTATGGTGATGTTATTTATGATGATGCTCTCTCTTAAAACTATGATTTTGATAAATTGGTGATGTCGAAAAGGCAGCTCATAATTCTACTCTTAGTGCAAATAATGTAAAACAAACTTATATACATTAACTGTAGAGAAGAGAAAATTGTTTTTTCCAAGGCTGATTTGGTGTATATCAGTGATAGTAGATTAACGGTAGGTCCTTTGATTTGCTTTTGGACACTTAATTTGTGTGTCATAAGTACACATAAGTACACAAAAGAGTTGCAAGTACTCATAATTCTCCTCTTAGTGCAAATAATGTAAAATAAAATTATATACATTAACTGTAGAGAAGAGAAAATAGTTTTTTCAAAGGCTGATTTGGCGTATTTCAATGATAGTAAATTAACGGTAGGTCCCTTGGGTTGCTTTTGGACACTTAATTTGTGCGTTATAAGTACACATCTGTACACAAAAGGGTTACAAGTACTCATAATTCTACTCTTAGAGCAAATAATGTAAAATAAAATGATATACATTAACTGTAGAGAAGAGAAAATAGTTTTTTCCAAGGCTGATTTGGTGTCTATCAGTGATAGTAGATTAACTGTAGGTCCTTTGGTTGGCTTTTGGACACTTAATTTGTGCGTTATAAGTACACATATGTACACAAAAGGGTTACAAATACTCATAATTCTACTCTTAGTGCAAATAATGTAAAATAAAATTATATACATTAACTGTGGAGATGAGGAAACAGAAATGTTACCGATCGAAGTCATGAATGATGAATTTTTGTAACGGAAACCTAAAATTTCGTACAAATCACTCATGGTAGCTATCTGAAATGTCTGTCAATGGATTCAGTGACCTTCTAAACATACATTTAGATACCAAGATTATGGTTCTATGATAATTAGAAACAAAGATATGGGGACATCCATCTTTCGGTGTGACGCTTCAGAAAATAAGTGGCTGAGGGGGGTACCCATGGAAATATGTAAAAATGACACATTTCGTCCCAGTTTATACACTGTTACCACTCAGATTATTACCCACGATGTATATCGATTATCAAAACAGAACTTCCTGTAACATTAAAGGACAATAGAGTTACTTTTTATTGCTATCTACTGAACGATGAATTTAAGATTTGATAATTTCCATTTAATAACATGTCATTTGATGTTTTTATTCCTTAAAACTTTGCCTATATATTCTTAATTTAGGCAATATAAAATTGTCTTATAGAGTATAAAATGGTCATGGATCAAGCAAACCTTCATGCGGTGTAAATACCTGAAATCGGGTAATGAAGGGAAATGGTTCACATAGATTAAACTGTAAACATAGCTGTAAACTCTTTTTAGTTATAAAATATGTCTTTTAATGGGTGTTATTTGTTTTTCCTGCGATTTTGTTATTTCCCTTAGAAAATGTGATGCATGTGCCTTTCAAGACTCAAATGCACTCCTTTAGTACAAGTTTTCCCAATAAAAGTCCAAGGTGTGATATAACTGTTGTACACTTGAACATTATTTTCTCATCAACAATCGCAGAGTGCGCTTTAACACAACATCTTTTCATTTTCATTAAAAAATGTAAGACTAATCATCTTTGATAAGAAGTGCCATTATATCAAAATCATTTTTATCGCATTAGATAACTTTTATTTTCATCATGTTTGAAAAGTTTATGCGCTAAATGCAATTATAAAATGTTGCGCATTATATTCCATTATAGTTGATCAGCCCGATTTATAATCAATATACATTGCTGTAATAAAGTTGGTATAACAGGGGACACAACCTGTCTGGTTGCGAGATGTAATCATCTACTGAGGTGTCGATTAAGGTTATCCAGTTTAGTATCCAGACACTCCAGCCTTTCTGTGTGGGTGCCCTTTTATTAACCCGTCTATTGTACTTATTCTACAGTAAATGCATCTTTCATAAGGAAATCAACATAGCTTAATGATTATCCACGATCACCAAGGTTAATTGTTCTTGCAAAATGATGTAAGAAATGTATCCATGATTTCAATATATCAACAGATTGATAAAAGTTAATCAAAATCAAATGTCGAAATTGGTTAAGACTTTGAGGGAAAAAGTAACCTTTTGTTCCCTTCACTCTCACGCTTTCATGCTTTAGAAAGTTTTTCACAAATTCTATTAGAAATGATCAATGACACACACAAAAACCCATCAATAAGTCATCTTCATATAATTTTGCATTCTTGCAGGCTATTAATTTCACTTGCGAAACGAACGCCTATCATTTCAGAACTCATTTAAAATTCTCAATCTTAAGAATTTAAAATAAATTTTCCTGCAAATTATGTTCTTGTTAATGATGGTAATTACATCGGTGACAAGGCTTTTTCTTTTTTCATGCAAAAGAACGATGCATTAGTTATGAATAAAATCTAGCTAAAATCAGTTTCGTTGTTTCAATAGGCATCACTAATCCCACTTCTTCAACATAACTTAAGGATTGGTCACTGGTCACTAGCGATGTCTGTTCCAACAAAAGTTTTAAAATTATGTGAAAAAGTTGTTGTGGTTTAACTCATAGAATGAATGCGCGGATGAAAGGTATGGATGTCAAGTAATACTATGAGTTTTTTCTTGAACAGATGATATTTTATGTTTCTTATTCGAACTTGTAAGAAACTGTAGTGTGAAGTCTAAAAGACAATATCTAACTAGTACATGCAAGACGATACAAAAGTGTGAACATGTTACGTCACTACGAGGCCATTAGCAGCTAAGGCTATTTTTAGCACTACATCTGCATTTATGGATGATTAATGTTGGGGATAGATAACTTGAAAACTTCAGTTTCTACCTTTTTATACAATATCATTAACTCATTAAAAAGAATAAAGTTAAAGTCCGTTTACTATCTTCTATGAATTCAAAATGTCACAATCTCTAATAAAACGTCAATTAAAGATAAAGTTTGAATTTGATTAGGACCTTAAGGGAAAATGTGTCCTTTTGTTCCTTTTAATCGTCATTAAAAAGTCTTGAATGAAATCAATGTCCCGTGACAAGATTCGTTTTACTCTTCAACCTCACGAATCGATTATATGATACAGATATATAATTATGATATATAATATATAATACATAGCTTGAGAGAGCTGTCACTCACGAGGGAGGGGTGCGTGTACCAAGTTGGTTAATAGCTTAGTAGTAGTTATATAGTATACACCCACCTGTGTCAATCATGTATTTTTTTCCAAACATTCAAAAGTATGTGCAAACTCTCTTCGATGTTAGTAGTTTTAGTAACTACTGTGGTTATGGTTACAAATTACAGATATCCATGCAATTCAAAAATTAAACAAAACAAACAAACATTCATTCACACAGCCGTAAACTCATTTTTCTTAGACAAATATTAAATTACGAGGGGCCGCCTATCTTCAAGAAAAAATTCATCTGGATCCACTCGGCTTCTAGTTCCACCCTCGCACATCATTATGTGACTTTATTAGATATGCCCTGAAGGACACAGTTTTTAAAATAGACTTCTTATCGCATAAAGATGGAAGAAAAGTATATCCCCCTTTTCAATAACGGACATGATACATTAGCGTCATTATGGAATGTACATACACCTGCATACCGAAAGTTTGTTCACTTACCACTGAATCGTAGTGCAAATATCATGTAATTTTCGTTTCGTTTTAACGTCAATAGAATAACTTCAGCAAGACTGACAATGGATCCCCCACTGTCCATGTGTTAAATAGCCATTCTTGAGCTCATCTTGGCATTGTTTGGACACTCGTGCAAAAAGTCGTATTTTGGCATATTGATATAGACAGAAGGGGTCACATCTTCGAAATTTCGATTTCGTTAAATGTGAAATAAAATGTCCCATATCGACTCTCTGAGATTAAAACCAACATAATCAAATTGACTTTGTGTTAAGAAACAAACGTGACTTGTTTAAAAGAAGTTGATAACTTGTAAAATATTTTATGGAGAAAAATAAAAATTAGTGTTTTCGGAATTTTGACCCCTGGTCACTTGAATGACGTGCCAAAATTGTTACGGGTAATTGTGGGGTACGATAAACCTTTGCCTTAAAGAAGAAAGGAGAATGGATATGCATATGTTTATTGAAAATTCAATTTTATACGTTTCTTTTTCGCAACGCTACGATACCTCAAAGGCATCTCAAATTACATGATATTTGCACTAGTATATTCAAGTATGTGAACAAACTTTTGGCATGCAGCTGTAAGTTGAGACGATGATCATGGAATGTTGCATATCTTGCATTCTAAGAAAGTAGAATAAGGGATGATTGAACAACAAAATATCAAAGGATAAGGTTTAAAGTGCTGACTCTGAGTATGATTATCTTCACAGACACATACAGTGGGTGATTAAATCTCTCCGGATATTACTTCTCTAACGTAGAATTATTATCTCTGTATATTGTGTTACTAGTAATGCAGATCTGTCATGGGTCGGATAATCTCCCATTCGTCAACCAAAAAAGTTTCATATGATTAGTGATTGACATATAGTTTGATTAAGATTAAGATAGAGTGATTAAGATGAATCAAGTAATGGTATACTTCTATAAGTAATTATTCTCCATAATAACTTTTAGTCGTGGAATTAGCAACAAAAGATTACAGGTTGTATTCACTTTGATATGTGTTCATTTATTCAGTATTTTCCTCTTGGTTCTTTGTCGGAGCATCCATTTGGAAAAGAATTCTTCAAATAGTTATTTCATCATGTTTTTTTTTAACTTAAAAGCGATTAAAATTTTGTAAAGGCGCCGATCCCCTTAAACCGCCATATAAACTCTTCAAAAAAAGAAACTTGACACTGACTTTCAAAGTTCAATATAAGGACCACAGATGCAAGTTAAACATTGAAATGAAAACTAAAACGCTGTTTGAAGATCTCTGTTCAGTAAATTTTATTAAGAATAAACATGATCTTGAAATGCACAGGTGCACAAATGTTTCAACATCACAGGGGTGCACAAATGTCAGTATCGGGTATGGCCACCATTGGCATTGATTATTGCTTGGCACCAACGACCCATAGATGCATTTAAGTTGTCAATAACAACCCGTGGAATGTTCTGCCATTCGTGCTGAAGTGCTGCAAGAAGTCCTGGAAGTGTTTGGGGTGGTGGATTCCTACTGCGCACGCGTCGATCCAGTTCGTCCCAGAGATGTTCAATTGGTGACAAATCTAGTGACCTGGCTGGCCATGGCAATGTCTGGACATTGTTACGCTGTAAAAAGTCTGGACAAACACGTGCAACATGCGGTCGAGCATTGTCCTGATGAAGGGGACCACCATGGACGTTGACGTGAGGAATAACGTATGGTTGTAGGATCAAGTCCCTTTACCGTACGCCTGTGAGGTTATCCATAACATGCACAAGGGGTGTCCTAACACCGTGACGAATCCCGGCCCACACCATGACACTCCCATCTCCAAATGGGACAACCTCCACAGTTGGCAGCATAACGTTCTCCACGACGTCGGTATACACGTGCTCGTCATCACTTCGTTGAAGCAGAAAACGGGACTCATCAGTGAAGAGAACGGTTCCCCACCTTGCACGTGCCTATCTCATCCTCTGTTGACACCACTGGTGACGTTCATCCAGATGCCTTTGAGTTAAAACGGGACGTCGAACCGGTCGTCGTGGAAAAAGTCCAGCCTCTCCAGCCTGTTGCGTACCGTTTGGTCGGAAATTCGACGCAGGCCTGGTATCTGCGTTGTTGTTGACGTTGCTGTCCTGGTGCGTTCCCTAAGGTGGAGCAGTCGGATGTACAGATCTTTGGCCCAAGTAGTCACCCTTGGTCTGCCTGACCTTGGCCTATCATCAACGCTGTTTCGGGTGTTGAAATGGGTCCACAATGAAGAGATGGTCTGTCTGGACACGCCAAAATGTGTTGCAACATCTCGCTGCGTCGCTCCTGCTTGCAGTCTGCCAATAGCGTTGTTGCGTTGCGCTCTGTTCAGTCTTGGCATTCTTCAGGTCGCTGTACCGATGTTGTGTAGTCTGAATGAACAGCGGCTGACATGGCTTTTTATACCCCTAAAGCAGACGTGTCAGCATGTAAACCTTCATGATCCCATGCTGCACGTGCTTTGGCAGAAAATGCATTTCGACGAATCGCTCGTTTTCGTCCTTGAACACAACGTAAACTTTTTGGGCCATTGTTTTTGGTAAATTTACACTTTTGAGCAAAGCCTTTCTTTAAATTACAGGTATGTGTCATGAAAAAAGTTGACCCGTTTCGAAAAAGTCAATTTCGCATGAATGTCAAGTTTCCTTTTTTGAAGAGTATATATGCGTTCAATATTATATTTGAAAATCATATATTCCTTGTATGTCAGTATTCTGAATTGCTGAAACCCCGAAAGATTACAAATACAAGATTCTGCATTCTACAACCCGGTTCATGTTGATATCCATGATAGATATTTGTTGACGCTAATTTGGAAGTTAACTTTTTCAACAGAATGATCCTGCATTAGAAAACGTAATTTGTTGGTAGTAGTAACAATACCAAGTTGAAACCATTACAAAAAATTCACAAAAATGTAAGCAGAGATTTCCTCAAAGCTTAAAAACATAATGAACTTGACAATAACAAAATTATCAGGAGTCGAGTCATCGTTGAAATTGATGATCATTCAAACAAAAAGATTTAATTGGATGGTTTCAACTCTTTCACAAATCATCTATTTTCTATCTTCACAGCAAATGTTCCGGAATCATGCTAGAGGGCATCCTCAACTGATCTTAAAGGCTACCTTGAATCTTAGTTACTCAACCAACCATCACATTTTTTAAAATTTGGTTTTAATATCCACATTTGTGATAAGTGATACTTTGATAAAGATGAAACAGACCGTAAAAATTGTGCTAGGTAATAGTAAATTGGGATTTAATGAAATTATCCGGCTTTTGCTAGTCATGTTCATGTAGTGGATACTTCATTCGAATTAGAATCGATCAAGGACACACCTCTCAAAGATGTTAATATCATAACAATGATTGTTTGTACACATAAAATATATTATCTTTTATTTTCGTATAAAGTTATCCTCTTGATACTTTTATATTTTTATTATCCACAGATCTAAACAAACTACTAACACATAGATATTAATTATCCCTTTGTCTTTTATATCTAGATTCATATTTCTTATTTACAGAAAATAAATGATAAAGAATAGATTATGTGTCAATGTGTCTAATGTCAGCTTAAAGGTTGAAAGTTGGGATAGTTTGGATCATAAACTTCAACTACATTTATTCTTTAAAACAAGGACCTGTCATAAACGTCATTTTTGTGGAAACAAATATGCATATCAATGATTAATGTATTGTCATAGGGCCGTATGTCACCTTATATTCTAATTATAGTAAGCATCATGAAATGATATATACATTATGATTTAGTGGTCAAAGTCATACTTTGGTATTAGCAAACCGAGTCCTTTTCTCCTTTTATTCCTTGTTTTTGAATACAGAATGTTGAGATGAATAAAGACACTAACAAAATGTCGTATGCTAGGAGGCTAATCAGTCACATGCAAAAAAAAACGATTGTGAGTTCTTGATCAATCGCTCTCCGTGTTTTATTATCTCCGTTCTTTGATTTTTATTGTATTAATATTGATCTTTTTTTCTTGAATTGCAGCACAGCAAAACGTTTGCGTTATGTTCTTTTTGTCATGCACGAATTTTTTCTAAAAAGTTACCAAATCCATAAAAACCCACTACAAGAGCAGGACATCTTGCCTGTACCCTAAAGCTAACACTATACAACATTAGCAACCATTAAGAAGCAAAGATCAGTAAATCGAAAACTATGTAACTTTAAAATTTGCAATGAGTTCTTGAGTTGATTTTTTCGTTGCACAACTTTTGACATTAATGTCTTTCAGGTCAATTTAAATTGTAATCCTTGTCAAATCGGGACTTCATAGTGAACAGTAAATAACTATCTGCGGGCTATTTAACTACTGATTTTTTAAGATAATATACTAGTGTAATGGTCACTGAGTTATCTGTTTCTTTGAATATTAAAGAATTTGAAGTCTCATTAAGAAGAGTTTTTTATTTAAGTATTTGCCAATCCTTCAATTAAATCACTTAAAGAATTTTATCTCTTAAATGCATATGTATTCGAAGGAGATGTTTCTTAAAGGTGCATGGAATAAAAAACCTCTGAAAAAGGTGAGAGGGAATATATATAGCGCTAAAAACTCGGGTCCCACAAATTCCCAACGGCATCCATTCTCCAAAACAAAAAAACTCCCCATTAAGAATAAGAGTTTGGCAAATTTTCTTAATCAATTATATGAAAGAGTTCTTTGCAGTTCAGTTTTACATTTTACTCATAACAGAGAATACTCGCTGAAGGGGAGTGTTATCTGGAATGTTTTTATCATTGATATAGCTTTATAAAACAGTTATAATTTTTAACTCAACAATTGACACGGTACAGGTTGAATTTTATTGTTCTAGTACTATTACTATTTATATCGCCACAAATGGCTGCAAAATTGTCCAAGAGCCGCTCACCAATAAGTCACTCACTTTACTATTTATGTTCCAATCTAATTGGTTTTAGATCACATAACCAATTACTCTCAAGACTTTCAACAGTTTTCATATCAAGAGAATCTTTGAAATGCAATGGAAATAGTACTTCAAAGTAAATAAGAAATTGATGCTACTGCCAATAAGGCACGCCTTATTGAACTAATTATCTCAGACCTTTATCATTTCTTCCTTGCCTTTATGTCCAAAGTTGCGGAATTAATAGAGTGCTATTTTAATTGATATTGATCGCATCTTAAGATGTTAATTAATGAAAAAAATCATATGCTTCTGATTTTGTTTTTATTTCTCATCTTTGAAACGTTGCATTCATACTGAAATCCTCTTATAAAATCCTCTTATAACGTAATGCCGTTTTATAGAACTATTTTCCCCTCGTATTGTGAGTTAATATTTCCCTGAGGCTTTTAAAATCCTTTAATCAAAGGACAACAAGGAACATTATGAGCCAATAAACAATCACAACAGAATTTCAAAACTCTAGATGAATCATATTTTTTGCTCTAGGTACTGACTCCTCATTTGAACAATTATTTTCTCAAAGACACATGCTTACATCATAATAGTGCTATAGATGTATTATTAGGCTGAAGCTTTAGCAAAAAAGCATTTCTTATTTCAGTTGCTTAAGTCATTAAACCTGTATTTAATGTCAATCTATTCCACATGGTATTTGCATCCCAAGAGTACGCATTTCCTTCTTTTTTTATTATTTGATAAACTTTCATATCAAATTGAGCATTATCTATGGTATAGATGCGTATTGGTACGCAACTATTTGTTTAAAACGTGCTTCCAAATACTGGTTTCTGCATCACTTAAAATTAAAACAATCAATAAAACCGAACTGGAAGTTCCTGAAAAGTATTAATAGTTTGCAGATATTCTGAAGGATTCCCGTGTGGATACCCAGAGACCTAACCTAGCTTTCCTCACCTCATCATTAAAGTAGGAGCTACTATTCTGGGCTAAATAATTGAAATCCAAGCTTTTAATGTATGTTTAATCGTGTAGTCCTCTGGCTTTGTAATGTGCATGTGCATGCTGAAATTGTACAGTAATTGTTGGTGTAAACTGTTCAGTAATTGTTGGTGTAAACTGTACAGTAATTGATGGTGTAAACTGTACAGTAATTGTTGGTGTAAACTGTACAAACATTCAGTATGACCACATTTGATCTTGGAGTTTCATTGAAGGCATGTCCTATCACATGGCATAACAATGATAGATACAAAAACCATATCATAGTCATAAGAGTCCGAGTGGAATGTGCATATATAAGGATGCGTGGCAAGTAGATGGATGGAAGTTGTTTCTCAGACATTCTTATCCCACTTGAAGCTGGACTCATCGGATTATGCTCATTGCAAGGTGTTTTTTACTTGCTATTTTCAAAGTTTTTCATGTCAGATCAAGTGACTATAAGGTTGTGCCATCAGATTTGTTTGGTGAGCTAGGTGCCTTCATATGTGCATTTACTGGAAATCCATATTGTATTACATTCTCATATGATTAATCTCGATAATTAGGTTTCATCACTATTGTTTAATATTAACTTGTTGTGGTTATATGTACCAAAATTCATATATCCTACAACCAACCTGATGGAGTTATCATGTACTCAGGAACGTGAATTTTAAAATAAAGTTGTTAAGCAGAAATTGTTTTCTTCCTTATGTACATCTCAATTATAAAAGTCCTATAAGGATTTCATTTTTGTTGTCTATGGTGGACCTGACATAAAAAAATGTTGATAAAGTTTGCTGTCTGCAACTGAATGACTATCGCTGTGAAGATGAGTCAAACAATGTCACATGGACACTATCAGGATACCATCAAAAGCCTAGAGTATCATACAATGCATTTCAATTAGCAGGAGGCTCTTTGGAATACATCTCTGTTCCAATGTCTGTTGTTCTTGTTGCTAATGAGAGTCATAGTTCGACTCTTCAGGATGGGAAGCTAGAAACAGTGCGCTCTTCCTAGAGAGTTGGTCGACATCAAGGCCCCGCAACGTGACAGCTTGGTGGATGATAATGATGGTTGTTGTGGTGTGTGGTGTATGGTGATGCTATTGATGATGATGCTCTCTCTTAAAACTATGATTTTGATAAATTGTTGATGTCCAAAAAGCAGGTGAATCAAACAGTCATATTGAGATTGAAAATGAATAATTTGCAAGAATGTACTCCTATACTACATGACTGTGATGTGTGTAATGACGGAATTAGTACCTATGTGTTATCTTTCTTCTTTGTACCCTTTAAATCTATCCCTTTAAATCCCCAATGATTTAGAAGTAAAACAACACATTCAAAATACAAAATTGTAATTTTTTTCCAAGGCCGAGTTGGTGTATTTCAATGATAGTAGATTAATGGTAGGTCCCTTGGTTTGCTTTTGGACACTTAACCTGGATTGCTATAAGTACACAAGTACACAAAAGGGTTCCAAGTACTCATAATTCCACTCTCAGTGCAAATAATGTAAAATAAAATGATTTACATTCACTGTAGAGAAGAGAAAATAGTTTTTTCCAAAGCCGAGTTGGTGTATTTCAATGATAGTAGATTAACGGTAGGTCCCTTGGTTTGCTTTTGGACACTTAATTTGTGTGTTATAAGTACACATAAGTACGCAAAAGGGTTACAAGTACTCATAATTCTACTCTCAGTGCAAATAATGTAAAATAAAATGATATACATTAACTGTAGAGAAGAGAAAATAGAATTGTTACCGATCGAAGTCATGAATGATGAGTTTTTGTAACGGAAACCTAAAATTTCGTACAAATCACTCATGGTAGCTATCTGAAATGTCTGTCAATGAATTCAGTGACCTTCTAAACATACATTTAGATACCAAGATTATGGTTCTATGATAATTAGAACCAAAGATATGGGGACATCCACCTTCTGAATAAGAGGCTGATGGGGTACCCATGGAAATATGTAAAAATGACACATTGCATCCCAGTTTATACACTGTTACCACTCAAATTTGCATAATAGACATGTCAAGGCTTAAAAAAAAGCTGGTTTCGTTCTGCCATGGGGGGGGGGGGGGGGGGGGGGGGAGGGGGGGGTGGACTACTTCCCATTGTAAGGTATTACGTTTTTCCTTCAAATGAGATCCCTCTAAATTTTTTAAGTAAATGGGCTACTGTACCTGCAGGGATTGAGGGACAAGAATCCGAACACCTTGCATGTAAAGAGACATTTATCTTCCAAAGGGTCAACGTTTTTATCATTTGGCGGACAATAGTCTGACAATATGGATTAAATTTAGCCATGAGCTCGATACAAAAAAATTAATATATCGAGTCTATCAAGTTCGTCAGAGTAGGGCGATTCCTAGATATTATAGTGTAAGTCATCCTGATATCTATAGGAAGCAACATGAACTATTACATTCGATTGTGTTATTCAAATTAATGAAAGAGAGTACAATGCATAACAAATTCAAATATTCGTTTCTGATTAAAATGAAAATTGTGTATTTTAACAAAATTAATCTTTTATTTTGCGTTTCACAAGTTTTTGTTTTTTGTAAGGCGTATTAACACCTTGTTTGATAAAACAAATTAATTCATTGTTTGATATTTTTGGAAGCTGTGACAAAAGTCATTAAGTTGGAAATTCACATTATTAATTTGCAACTGGTCAGTTTTAGCACTGCTTTCATATTATACCAGATTCAGGTTCAATATCAATGTTCTATTTTTCACTATCTTGAATTTGTGTGTGAGATTCAATCATGTTCACATCATGCATTTGTTTGAAATGCAGAACAAATTAAAATCGCACCTCGAAACAACTATTATACTTTTGGAACCCCTTTCTCTAATCTGCACATATAAGCACTTCACATGGCTATCAAGCACCATGCGAACATACTTTCTGTCAGGTCAAAGGATCCACGTCCTGTATGGCACTTTCAAAATTATTATTTTCAATTACTTCTTCCATGTTCACGTACTTTATGATGAAGATCACGACAAAATGTGTCATGGTGACATTTATGTTGTAAGAAGGAACACTTTCTACACATATCATCACTTGGTTCTAAATGGTTGCAGTATGTAACGTCATTTTCTTTGAATAAGATTAGCAGCATCCTTATTTGATTTATGTTCTAGAAACTCAGAGGTTTCATGACATGGGATAATGCTGTCACGATGCTGTAGTATTCCAATTACCGCTCACAGCATCCTGCAGTAAAGAGGAGGATAAGTCACAAAGATAAAGATAAAGTAATATGTTAAACCAAGTCCTTAGTATTGACCCTCTTTATGGTTATCGGGTGATTCCAATGTGTGTCATTGACTTTACCTTTTGTTTTGTGACCTTCACTTCCTGAGCAGAAAATGAATTTGTAATTAAAAACAGCGTGTAGCTGAACTGATACTGTGATGTATTTGACAAAGACATGATATATTTGAAAATCTTTTTACTATGTTTCTTTAGAACATTTACAATGTAGGTTGTGAACATATCAACTAATTAAAGAAAAGAAGTATTGAATGTATTTAATGCCCTTTGAAAATGTTGAAGGTTTTCTTTCATACTGTGGATTCAAGAAACAACTGTTTAAAAAGTGAGAGAAAAAATAGTAATAGAGTTATTTGATATTTGATAGAATAGCGAGATTGATTATTTTTATTAATACATCTACAAACATTACAAACCTTAGAGTATCGTTATTTACACTGATGCTTTAAAACTTCTTTCCATCTCTGATCAAGATCGAACGTGTTCCAATGAATAAGAGTTTTTCAAAAAACGGTCACTACTTGGATAAGAATATACAAGTTAAGTTTTAAAGGTTTTTCTTCTCAATCAGATCAAGATATTTTAATGATATCAAATGTGCTCAACACTGACTATTCTGCATATAGAAATATCAACTTCCAACTTTGAACTATGAGATGACAGCGGTTGAACGTTGATATTTGAAAAGAAATGTAAAGGCACTGCAGCAGACTTTTGTAGGGAAATAATAGGGATAACGAAAAGAGAAACAAATGTCAGTCGTTGAAAGACAATCTCTGTGAATCAATACAAGGGATTCTTTAATCACCACATGAAGTCCAGTCACATGTCAGCAGTTCATAATTACTTTTACTTTTACACATTTAGAAACAAGTAAAATAATGTAATATCGACTAAGGATGCTTAAAAATGACAATCTTATGCAATATAAACGTTCACAGATTTCTTAGCAATTGTTTTACGTGAAACACATATTAACTCAAGAGTCAGTGTATGATATGGGGAAACATTCAAATTAAACATTATCATCCGTCTGCAGACTTTGTAGAGTGTCACATACAAATCAGAACATCAGAACAAAAGCTTAATTGTAGTTATTTTAAATAAATGACATTTCATTTTCACAAAACTTGTGATTTTTAAGAATAATTTACTAACACATGACACATAATCTGTCTTGTCTTTCTATAAAAAAACGAAAATATTTGAAAGTTATTCTTATCAACTCAATTTTCAACATTTTAAAAAACTAAAAAACCGCTACTTTTATATAATTCATAAGGTAATTTTAAATCAAAATGCATACAAAAGGTGAAAGAAATCAAGCCAAGGTCCAAAAGGCCGATATATGTAATATAGAAGAACTACAGGCATCTAATCTCATTACACTAAAAAATACCACTAACTAGTTTCACAGAGTGAAAATTGCCTCTAGGTTTCTTTTTAAGTAACAAATTTAACGACATCTGAGTTTTCAATTTTTAACACAAATGGAGCAAGAGCAAAATTGGATGAGGTTAGTACTGGTAGATCACCAAATGAGTATCCAGAGGTAATAGGAACTTTTCTTACCAGATATTCGCTTTTTAACGTTAATGTTTCAAATGCTTGAGTAAATTTTCATTATGAATATATAACAAAATGTTCACTTTACGCTACCAGATTTTGTAATTGCAATGATATTTGAAATAGTTAGTTTGCTATATCTTTCAAATCTTGCCAACATTCGTGTTGCCTGGAGCAGATGTCATTTCAACAACTTTTGTAAAATTGATTGTTGGACAATA
Source organism: Phorcus lineatus (assembly GCA_921293015.1). Lineage (NCBI taxonomy): Eukaryota > Metazoa > Mollusca > Gastropoda > Trochida > Trochidae > Phorcus > Phorcus lineatus. Next base: position 1,577,026 of record OV121092.1, read on the forward strand.
TCGGTATTTTTTATAGGATGTTCTAAATTGGCACTACAATAAGAAAAAATTAATGAATTGTTAATTGTATTGAAAACTGTATACCATATACATCCAAATTCAACCCAATAGCTGGCATATGTATATCTGTTTATTTCTGAATAGCCTTTTGATATTACAACATAATTTCGATTTCATATGATTGGTGTCTTTGCATGCAAATGCTTTGTTAACATTTTGAATACTTTCTTTTCAATGTCATTTCGTATGTGTTGGTGCTAGACAATAGTTTTCCAGTAAGAGCTTTTTCATGAGTCGTTATCAGTTTTTTTGAGTGTTTTATTATAGCGATTCGCTTAGATAATATTTACTAGCGAATCATCACATATTGTACATAGATGGCATATTACTCGTACTTCATTTAAATAATTATACCAACAATATGTTTCGGAAATATCATCTCGAAACTTAGCGAAGATTTCTTTGACAAAGTTTCAAGTTTAAGTTTAAAGTTTTAAAAAATGAAGATCAGATTAGGGAAGTTACTGGGATCGAACATATTTATTGTTACCGATTTCAAGCATCTCAGTCCATCACAATTGGTTCTTCTCCAAGCCATTACTATGATTGAAAGGGTAGATAACAAGTTAAAGATCGAGAACTTTCAGTTTCCCCTACGTTAACACCCTCTGGCATTTTAAATAGCAAACATAATTGCCAACGTATGTATCTGCATATGATCAATTCAATGATTTAAACATCAATTAGATTTCTACTCAGAAGATTGTTGTCAATGCCATGTTTTGTAATACCAACAATCTTTATTTGAAGAAGTTATCATATGACAAACTTTTTCATCTCACTTTAGTTCTGCGATCACCATTTGTTTTAACAATGAACCTTATTCACTGGTCGCCATCAGGACAAGTATTTCTTAAAACAAGTTTTCAACAATGAAATAATCTTAACATGGCTGTAATTTGTTATTGTAACTCATCTTTGTGACATTTTCATTTGACATACACGAATTATCAAATACATAAGAACACACTTGTATCCATTTATATACAATTCGCACATCATACATCAAAATGACATTTATATTCTTTTAACGAAGACGTCATCGGTGGTTGTAGAGTTGTGTTTGGGATTTTTACTTTGGGACAGTTTAGGCGAATGAATTACAACGACCAGATAAAAGTTAGCAAATCAATGAAAAAATCATTCGAGGGGGCAATTTTTTCTTTGTGAACTTGTTTTTTGTCCAGCTTGTGAACTGACGAGCTGCTCAAACCCATACGGATGTTTATCGCCGAAAATTAAAATAATAATTATTTACTATAGAAACGTTGATAATTCACAATAAGACCTGATATCCTATATCCTAAATCTCCGACAAGATATTACACAGAGTAAGGAACGAGTTAACTCCCTTCCCCTGACCCGCCACCTGGTGGCCAACCCCCGGATAATCATTGCTTTTCTGTCGCTCATTGAAACGAGTCATGTGTTTTGATAGCTCTCAGTCTCTGACGTAATTGATTCAATTCTGCTCCTTTTTCAACTCCTTTTTTGTGAGTTCATGCACTCTACAAGTGCTAATTGCTTCTTTGGAAGTAATTAGTCGGTTGTGTGCATATTTGCAGTTCGCTGCGATTGAGTGGTTTTATTGCCTAGTTGGCTAGCTTGGATGTCTGCTTGTCAATTTCTGCACGTGCTTTTCCTGTCGGTTCGGAGGGTCGATTGCCTGCCAGGTTGGCATACTCGTGGAGCAGACGACACTCCTGACTTAATGGAACGCGTGACAGCAATAGCTGATTGGTGTCAGCTAGAAGTCAAGGAGGTAGAGGTCGAGCCGTCCTCATCCAAACAAGCCAGGCTTGAGACGTTTTGAGCAGAGGAAGAGCAACCCAGTCCATGATTCATGGCGCTACCTGCTCACAGGTTACTCCACGCGGCGGATAAAGACTTTGACACCAATGTCACTGCAGCGGTACCAGGTCGTCTCTTAACGCCCCTGGTCCTAGCGGACAAACAACGCTCTTCTCTGCCCGTCTTTCAATCACCTATCCCTCTCTCTCTCTCTCTCATCCTGCGTTGGACGACGACAGACGTCGAGTGGCCGCCCCTTCTGTGCCCCATCAAGTCAGATAATCATATGTCACACATTGATAAGGAGGCCAGAAGCATTCTGGGTCTGGCCAACTCCGTGGCTCATGCTTGCCAGGCGATGACCACGTTTGCCAAGGACGCGGGATGGAGAGTGGAGCCAAAGCTTTGTACCGCGGTTTCGGGTCGGTCAGATGACGGGTTCGGTCACAACAGCTCCCCTTCGGCTCTAGCAGCACAGAGGGACTTTGTGATAGCAGTGTTCAGGCGAGTGACAGCAAGAGACCAATGTGTTGGGTGGAGTGCCCCTCAGGCGCCCCCCAGCAACCGCACAATGTCAGTAGACGCCTCCACCCAAGGGTGGGGAGCCCCCCTTCACACCGATCAGACATCAGGTACGTATGTGGTCGCCAGCGGAAGCGAGGCGATATATAAACATCCTCGAACTAGACGCCATAAGACTGGCAATCAGTCAGGCTGCTTGCAGGGGACAGCTCAGCGGTGGCCTAGGCAATAAACAAACACTACGAACCGTTGGAGGAGACGACTATCCTCCGGCTCACCATCAAAACAGCGTTTCTAGTCGCAATTGGGTCCGCAGCCAGGGTATCAGATTTTCATGCTCTGCAGGCGGACCTACTACGTTTTGATGTGAGAGCCTGGGGATCGGCCACTCTGGGACTAGCAAAAATCAGGCTGCAGACGAGACGGGTAGAACCTTCTCGTTACCGTCCATTTCCAGTACCATAGACCCTACGGACGAGGAGAATCGCTTCCTCTGCCCGGTGAGGCCACCTCCGGGTTTACACCGAAAGGACAAAGACGCCACGTCAGGGGAGACAGAGGCTATTTCTGCCCAACTCCCAGGCGAGTACAAAAAGAAATAGACAACAGGCAACTCGGAGTTTACCTCTGGTCGGCGGTGTTGGACGCGTACAAGGGCGCAAGTCTAGACCCCCTGGCACGTTCTAACCCACACGAGATCAGAGACATCTCCGCGACGATGGCCCTGCACAATAATTTGGCGGTGGCGGACATCATGGCCGGCTGCTTTTGGAAGTCAGGCCTTGTGTTCGCCAACCACTACTTACGTGACATCTCCACGGAGGATTTAGAGGGAGTGAACCAGTTGGGTGTGCACGTTTACGCCCAACAACGTATCCTGTCGGCTCCACACAGCAGGGGCCATCCTCCACCTCGTTAACTTGTCTGAACAGAATAAAGTTCCTTTTGTACCATCAGTGGCGTTTTTGTTGTCTTTTAATTAGTTGGCGACCCCTGCGGTCTTAGCTTACCCCCCTCGCACAGCGGGGTTGGCGGATGTAGCTGATCTCCGCTAAATGTAACTGCACCCTGGGCCGATACACGGGTGTTAGTTTATGACGGGTTGGGGTCACCAAATCCCATAATTTTATGGGGAGAGTTATCTCGCCTTCCTCTTACCTCATCGCACCCTCCTCCAGCTGTGGCATTCGGGCCTATTGTGAATTATCAACGATGGTATAGTAAATAATAGTACGTTTTTGGTTAAACGTCATTATTTTATACCTACCGTTGATAATTCACAATCATCAGAGCCCGCCCGTCCCCCCTCTGTTCGATTCAGGTTGTTTCCGGGGGTTGGCCACCAGGTGGCGGGTCAGGGGAAGGGAGTTAACTCGATCCTTAAGTATAAGGATTTACTGACAAAAAGATATACGAGACATGCAAAAACAAATAAATGGAGGAAATTTCTTTGAGACAAAACGCTTAATTAAATATTACTATTTCCTCAGAAAAAATGTGATATTATGTATGTATCGTGTATTTATAGTATGCTTGATAAAATGACTTCTTTGAGAGGCATTTAGGAGTTGAAAAGTGAGATGAATAGAGAACAAGTTATATGGATTTACAACTTCTTTATTGCAGGATCCTGAAAAACTGATATTCTTCAGGGAAGAAATCTACACTACAATAATTTGAAAAACTTGCAAATGATTAATACTTCTCTACAAAATATATACTTATTGTTGACTTTCAAAATCAACTTTATATCTGACAGAAGTATTTTTGTTTCGACTTTGTTGAAACCTTGGTGACGTTTCTTTTGTTTCTTGGTGTAACTGAGAATTTGCGAGCTTAAAATATTTGACTCGATATGTCCAGATAAATCAGGCTTAGGAACAATCAATCTGAGTTTGTTTCACATATGAATAAACCTCATGACTCAAAATACAATTAAATCTATCGTATGATGTAGCATATTTTTTATCTGAAAAAAATATATAGAAAATCACATTAAGAACTTTGCAGGTTCCTCAATCTTTCGTCTATTCACAGAGAAATATATCTTCAACATTACACATACTCTACACAACTGCAAAATGAATTTGAAAAATCAGGTACATTCATACAAGAGTTTGTACAAGAGAAAACCGAAGCTGCTAACGGAAAGACAGTTTGTAACATGAAGAGTGTTTGTATTTATTACTAGCATTAAATATTGTTTATCAAAAAGAAGTTACACTGCTATTAATTCATCATTGAAGAAATTGTATAAAATTACAAACGACACGATGTTGTATTTTGGTCAAGTTATGTCAAATCACATCTTCAAAAGTTCGTTCCGTAATTTGAATCTTTAAGATACAAAGAAAGTTGCCACTTATATGTAATAAGGAAGGAAGTGGACATTTTACGTCCGCATCATTGTAAATGTAAATCATTCATGGGGAAGTCACTCTATACATGTTTATGAAAGGGAGATAACTTTGTAAGGACCGGTGTTTAACATGTGACAAAATGAAAACAGTGTCACAGAAATAGACCTCCGCATTTTTGAGCAAATGACGACCGGGGAGATCGAATTGAGAGGAATACTTATCATGTGAATCAGGTATTATTGTCATTCTCTGCAGAAGGAATTAAAATGAACATTTATAATCGGTGCATACACTAAACGCAATGACATTGCATGATCTCTTGGAAACTTACATAATCATCGCCAAGATAAGCATTCAAGTGAATTTTTACTGCTCTAATAGTACCATTTTGAAAGGTGCTAGTGTAATGATCCAGGGCTAATGAGGTATTTTGTACATTTCCTCATTAACTTAGTATGTCTGTGTTTATGAAAAATGTCAACAACAAAGGCTAAATAATTCACATTCAGTGAAACCTATTTACTATTGTACTCAAACTTGATGGTTATATAAAAATGCTCTGATGGATATGTTTATACAAGGTCGACATTAGTTTTTATTTTTTATTTTATTTCATCTAGTATGTTTGTTAAGTGTTAAATATATGTTACATTAAATTTAAAATTTTGTTTTGAATTTGGCGATATTTAAAATCTTATAAATGAATTATTTGTTTTGTTTTTAACATTAAGCCCTTCTTTATCATTATGATGGTTTTTTTCTAAATGATCGGTATCATCTATTTCGTTACATTTGAACCTTATCTTGGTATATCTTATTATTTTATTGAGTAATGAGTTAGATAATGATATTGGGTTAAATCTTAATTTATGTAAAGAATTGGCAGAATAATTTATAGTCAAACATTGGTAGTAAAAATCTTTACCAAAGCAACACATAAAAATTATCAATTAAAATCACAGACAATTGTTTTCTTTTTTAATTCTGCCCAGAAGAAAATTTTACCAGAGATGAATGAAAAAAAGGTCAATGGAACTATCGCTTCAGAGATGCTTGGTGTCTGCACAGTTTAAATTTTACTTTTGGAAATTGTTAAAGCAAATTCACGTAAAATAGGGATTTTTGGATGTTACATGTAATGGAATTTTTTAATTTTGTCACAAAACAGAATGTTTAGGGAAAATAGATTAGAAAGATAAAAATTTTTTTTTATATATGGCCTCTTGTTTGTATAAAAGTTTTGATACGCTATTTGGAGCACTCAAGTTTGAATTTTAATATAATCTTATAACCTATCAATTAATCATGTTGATGACCAAAGAATAAGACAATGTTTTAACAATTTACAAAAAATTATTTGAAGCATTGTTTACTAAAGGGAAACAAAATAATTTCTTCTCGTTTTTCATTACTGAAGTACTTTCATATAGTTGTTGAAAATAGTAACACTTGCATTGCATTCTTAAATTAGTAAAATTGGGGAAAAACACACATTTGAAATTAGGTAGACAAACAAGATTGCAAAATAATTTGGTTTAATCTTTTGACTGTAACAGCGCTCCAAAGTAAATATGACTTGGGTAAACATGTCGTCTTACTATTGTCTTCTCATATTGTCTTGAATTTATTGCAAACTGTATTTTACAAAAATTTAATTCAAATAAGGCAATTGTGGGAACGTCCTTACATGCTAAGTCACTACCTTGGTGTGCCTGATCCTGAATACATTAATGATTTTATTTAGCAGGGTTAAAGGTCGACTGACCTCTTTCATTTGAATGTAATTTTGCCTGACTTTCCCACATTGCTATGGAAGATATGCAAGCTTGTAAAAACACAATTTATTCCTCATCTCTAAAGAATATGAACTTTTATTTTACATCACTCTTTTATGAACTTAACATGCATATTAACCTGTAAAGTGTAAACATGCTGTATCGTGGATATATATTTATCATTATTGATATTTGTACCCTCACCTCACAGACCAAAATCGAAAACTTTTTATGTGTTTTCTTGGAAACATGAGTCAGTCAGTAACTCTCTTTTAAGCAACCATTTAGTCCGAAGCATGCTACCTGCATCAAACTTGACTCACATGTCTACCACAATCAATAGATGTGCATTTTGAGGTTAGTTCAAATTCTTTTTTTTGCGGTTTGCATGGAAACATGAGTCATTTAGTGACTCTGTCTAGGAGCAGACCTTTTGTCCGAAACTATCTCTAAAACTACACAAGCTGCCTTCAAAAAACTTGAAACACATGATCCATAGGTGTGCCTTAGGATGGACCAAAAGATTAATTTCCTTTTTGCATATTGACATTGAAACATGAGTCAATCAGTGACCCTGAGCTACCCTTTTGTCTAGAGCATATTTCTGGAACTACACAAGCTACCTTCTCATGTTCTGCACACTTGATATGGTATTACATGTCCGCCATAATCCAGATAAGGCAGATCGACACAATGTCTACTCAGACTGAAACATGATCTACATGCTCATTCTACTCTTTCAGACGGACACATGATCAACTTTTACTGACAAATGTTCTACTCAGATACATGATTTACTTTCACATGGTCTACTAAGACAGACACATGAACTTTTCAGACTTACACATGAACTTTTCAGACTCGCACATGAACTTTTCAGACAGACACATGATTTATTCAGACTGACACAAGATCTATTCTGACACATGATCTATTCAGATTGACGCATGTATTATTCAGATTGACACATGATCTATTCAGATTGACACATGATCTATTCAGAATGACACATGAGCTATTCAGGCTAACACATGAACTATTCAGATTGACACATGAATTATTCAGACTGACACAAGATCTATTCAGATTGTCACATGATCTATTCAGACTAACACATGATCTATTGAGACTGACACATGAGCTATTCAGACTGACACATGAACTATTCAGGCTGACACATTGAGACTGTTGCCTGTTGTACTCAGACAGATGACATTATCTTCTAAGACCAACACATGAACTACTCAGACTGACACATTGCTAAATTAAGACCAGCACATGATCCACACAGACTGAAACATGATCTACTGAGGTGCACTTGAGATCTCAGATTGAAATGAAATAAGTAAATGAAAAGTTCTCATTTCAAAAGATGTCACTTAGTGAACCTTGAATAGATACATAAGCTGAGGGGTCATATGCGTCTAAAATCTAGGACTTAAGTACTTCAAGTATTAACCTACAAATGATTTCAGCTCTACAATTGTTTTACATCTTCACCTCTGTGGCAATAAAAGTGAAAGGTTTTTATAATAGTAAAAGTAATAGCTGTACACAGGCTAGTTTGGTTCTTAATAGTACAAACAGATAGTCACATTGATAAGGTTCTGAGTACATGCAGGCACATGCAAGTTCATGTATTTGGTGTCAGCTGGTGAATCTAAATCGATGTAACTATAGATATCTGTGTCAGATTTTATTCACTTGTATTCATCAGGTTAAACTGTTGGACAATTAAGGTCAAACTAATCCTAAGTTCACAAGAATCACTAGATTTGTACAGCCTTGGCCTAGATTTTAGTACCTCTCTTAGCACTTCGATAGAAATTATCAGAAAGACCTTTGTAGTTAAGTTAAGTATAATCATGATTATGTGGACTTAAAAATTTTAATACATGTTTTTGAAATAGTTTACTAGCTGAATACACATATATTAGGTGTCAGCTGTGTAAAAGATTTACATACACATGCATCTGTTGATACTTTAGTTGAATGTTAATGATTGTTTCTAATACTTGAAGCACATGGATATCTATTTCTCATTTTGTTTCATGCAACCCAACAGCTGCTTCAGTTTGATCTTGAAATTACCTGCCTAATGTTAAAGATTTTCTCTTACCATTTAATCTTCGTGCAGATATTTTCAGAAACAAAATATCAAAGTAACTTCAATTTCTGATATTACAAAAATTCATTTTCTTTAATTTCAGAGCCCTAATGGATACATATGCAGCCGTTCCCACTTTGAGGAAATTCCTGATTTTTACAACCAACAGGCCAATTCAAACCCGTTATGCCATCTTTGTCTGAAATTCAACAATCCTTTTTATCTTTCACATACTGTGTCTGAATTTTGGAAAAAATTGTTACTGACCAAAGCGAAAAGCTTTAATTTACCTAAAATTTACTGTATTTCTAATGTGTGTCAATCTTTAATTGATCGAAGACATATATTGATGATTGTCTTCAAAGAATCGCAAATGTCTAGGAAAAATCTAAGAAAAAAATAGTTCTAACTCTAATGCAAGATCAATGGTCAACTTTGTCATCATTTGTATCAAGGTAACAAACCAATCACCACAACCACCTTGAGATCAGACATTCAGACCATTAGCTTTTACCTGTTCAGATCTGAGTCTGATCATATAAACACTGGAATCTAAATAAGCAAGATGCTGTTCTGTGACAATGGTACAACCTGGACAGATGTCTGGCTGGATAAAGGACTCAACCAATGTTTCTTTGACTCCACCTCCGGCGGAGTCCTCTTTGTATTCATCTTCTTTTGTGGGCTCGTCCAGTGTTTCATGTACGGTCGATATGCAATCTTGATCGAGTCCCGACGGGTACCAAGATCTTTCTGGTATATCCTCCAGGTCGTCTTGACCCTCCTGCTCATGACCGAGTCCCTACTTCACATGATTGTACAGGTTTGTCTTCAATCTCAATATTTCACATAAGTTACTAAAAGTAAGTATAATTTGAATTTCCCTACTTAAAAGACTTCTCAAATGTAGAGTTTGACTTGTTTAATTAAAACAATTATTACAATATGATCTTTTGGAACCATTCCATTAATTTCTTATGATTTATGGATTTTTCTTCTAGGACACATCTATAGGAAGGACCCTGTACGGCTATGAAATCGTTACCATGGTGACACTGTTTTTGGCTTGGGGTGCTTCTCTTCGACTAATGAGTCTGGAGAGGAACTACGCCCTTCCATCTATTCCAACCCGGGGTCACGGTCTTGTCCTGCTTCTCTTTTGGTCTCTTGCCTTCGTCCGTGAAAATCTCGCCTTCGTGTCTTGGTTCAGTCCACGATGGTGGTGGCGTATGGATGGGTAAGTGTTGTGGTTGTGGTGCATGGATGGGTGTTTGTTCAGCCTTCGATGGTGGCACATGGATGGGTAAGTCTTGGGTCAGCCCATGACAGTTGTCATTTATGGATGGGTAAGTCCTCAGTACTAGATGGTGATCGTGAAAGGATTAGTAGGTCATGGATCAGTCCTTAATGGTGGAAGCACATGAATGGGTAAGTCTTAGTTCAGCCCTCAACTTGGGTTCCCTAAAATTTTATTGACGTGTTTTACTACTCTTACACCTTTTGATATGATCATCTTTCATATTAAATATACTGTTGATAAGAGATTTGGTAAAGATTTAGAGAATAACCAACGAGGTACGAGTGATTACAGGAAATATCCACGAGTTGAAACAATGTTCACAGTTGCTAGCCTTGGCGAGCGACTGAACATTATTTCTACGAGTGGATATTTCACGTAATCACTCATACCGAGTTGGTTATTCTATATATTACCCATATGCAATTAAAATAACCAATTACGACTGAAAATCCTTGTCATTAAGAGACGGCAATACGACGGTAGTGACATTGATCAGCTGATCCGTATTCATACGCGTGTAAAAACCAAACATCTCAGGAAGTAAATTAGTCAACAGCGCTACACAATGTACTTCTGTTTAAAAAGGCCATGAAACTGACGACAGTTTGGTCCCCAAGTAATACATAACATGATTTTCATATTTGAGACACATTAAGATCATAACAAAAATACTCTTAGAAGCTATCGCATGAATATGCTTATGTGAATATATGTCGTCGTCACTACCTACTTACTAAAGGGCGAGTGGCTGAACGCACAGTGTTGACATGAAAATTGGAAAAACCTGTCAATTGTTTAACGTTTCAACAGATAAAAGTGGCAATATCTTGAAGAGAAACGCGTTTGTATGTCAATATTGTCAACTAATTTGAAGTTTGAACAACATTTCTTCTCTTGGAAGTTGCTTTCAATCACGTCTTGTTGCCAGTATCAAGAACGATAACTCGTATCGGATTACTTAACGTGTAGTCGATGAACCTTTGTTAAACTAATTAAATACACAATTACAACAACGAAACGTTTGCCCAAAAATTTGTACGAAGGGTTTCTCGATTTGTATGAGTTCTTTATACAGCTGCATACTGCGTGGGAGAGGACGCCATTGTGCAAAGGTTTGTTTGGTGCGAGCGTGTTCGAACTGGATCGAGTTCGTCAGACCTGCACATTTTTGCACCGACAATAGTGTATGGTTTGAACAATCGTTGGCTCCATGTGATTTTTTGTTGTTGTGAAATGATGATGATTAATTCTAAGTTATCAATAAGGTATCTTTAATCTTCACATTATGTTTTGATGTTTCATGAATATTTTTTACGGCAGCCATGTTTGTTTACAAATGCGACGCCTATTTTCAAGTATTTTGCTTGGGAAAAATTATAATTCTTGTAAATTACAGTCATAGCGAAACACTTTGATGAAGTGTAAATTATGTGATAAGAATTTTAGCTTGTAAGAAAAGTATAAGAATGTTCACCTATCAACGCTTTTCTTTGGAAGGCGATGCATGTGTTCGGCACGTTCTATTTATAAATGAAACGTGAAAATAGTCCCGTCAACCAATAGTATTTCATTCTCAGGGTAACCGACCAATCAAGGCCGAGAATCACTAAAGAGCACATGTGCGGATATCAAAAAAATATCCACCTGTGTCTCCTCGCCCATATGGGTAATATGTCTATGTATTTCAGGTCAGAAAACCACCTCGAGTTTGGGTTTTGGCTGGTACGCTACATCTTCACTCTCTGTCTCTTCATCATTGGTCTCCGAGCTCCCGGCCTCCAGCACATGGGATATGACGTCCTCATTAACGAATCTGTGAGTACTTTTGCTATATAGCCTTCATTCTGGAAGTTTTCGAATATTGTTTCAAAAAGGAGCTGTAAAATGTTGGCCAGTTGCAAGAATGCTGAGTCCTCGGTTGGATCAAACTTAAAGGTTCTACTCCCCCTGCAGGAACTCCCTGTGTTGATGACAGATATTCCTCCCTTTGAGTTTTGATTCAGGAGATTCAGAATCATAATTGATTTGCCATTTCAAAGTTAAAAGTTCTCAACCAACAGATCCATGATTGAACTCCTGCTCTGGGGTGGGTCCCTGGGATATAAACTGAAGTGTAGGAAGACATTTACTACATCGGAGTCAGTCAGATAGTAATTCAACCAAAAAAAGCTTATCAGAAAACCTCTTCCTGAAAACGTTAGGTCTGACTAAAATTGCCAATAATCTTTGTCCAGGGTCAAAGGTCAAGTGGACAAACGTCAACGTGGAGCAACATCATCAGCAAGTTGAAGATCATGATCCCATACTGCTGGCCAAAGGGGAACATTCTGTTACAGCTGACGGTCCTCATCTGTCTTGCGGTGCTGGTAGCCGGACGTATAATCAACGTGTTTACTCCTATATACAGCAAACTTATCAGTGAGTGAGATGAGACCCCCACGCTTATTATAATAAAACCTTAATTCCATGTAAAATTTAGGGAAATCTTTGGCAATTTCTTATAATTTCTTAATCCCATTTTCTCAAAATCGCAAATAATTTCGTGGTTACAAACTTGAAACAACAAATACATTGACTCCAAACTGTATTTCTTAAACTATTCATTGGCTGCTTTTGAAGTGAACTGAAATGAAAGGTCCCTTTTGAGGGATAATTTTGTTCAATGCATTGTGTCATTACCTGATCTAAATTTCTATCAGTATAAACTGAAAATGAAAAATAAAATTTATTCAATTTTCATATGACATTGAAATCTAACATAAAACATGTCCAATACAGAAAAAAACCAATTGTTGATCCATAAAAACTTTTAATTTTTCATCACTCCAACTTCTAGCATGCACTTAAAGATAATTCAAGTTTACTCAAATAAAAGATGCCTTTTTCTGGAGCTGATCTATGTTGTAACATAATCTATATAGAAAAACAAAAAGTTGTATATCCATGAAAACAGTTTTCATTTTAATATCTATTCTAACATGTCAATAAAAGATAAATCTATTTCAGTCAACAGCTTGACAACAACTGATGGACAGAGTATGTCGGACCTGGATTTCCGTTGGGATTACATCCTGACGTTTGTCGCCCTCAGCTTTCTGCGAGGAGGGGGAGCCGGTATGTGGAGTTCATTTTCATCAGGTTGATCCAAAGACACAAATATCCTCAAAACAAATTATTTTGTCCCTTTAACTTCAGATTCTGAATTTGATGTGATAACCTTCCCTAATTTGTGGTTAATCTAAGTTATGATTCCTGTAGAATTGTCACTCGGAAGTAGTTTTTTAAATAAGATAGGCCTCATGTGAAACAGCTATTCACTGGCAGGCAGGCAGGCAGGCAGACATGTCGAATGCTGATGAGAAGTCCATGTAACATAACATAAAAACTTCAACTGTTTTCTTATTTGATTCTTCGAGGGCAACTAAGTTAATTGTCATTTTAGTGAAAACACGTATCTTTCATGATTCACAGGTACGTCTGGGCTGCTGAACAACATTCGATCGTTCCTATGGATCAAAGTTCAACAGTTCACTACACGGGCTGTGCAGGTCAAACTCTTCAGCCATCTCCACTCGTGAGTAGCTTCATAATTCCTCATCCCCCTTTATATCATAACATTTTCCCTTCCTCCTCAAGCCTACATCAACAAATCACTCCTCATTTCCCTGACTGATTTTCCCTCACAATATCCTGCTTTAGTGACCTCACAATTAAGCCTTTACTTGCATCACAGAAGACAAAATAGAGCATAAAGAATGGTTGCTAAGCAAAATGATATAAGTGCAAGTGAACATATGAAAAATATATTCCTACCTACTTTTTACCAGGGGGGAAATGGTTGAGTAATCGGCTACAGATGAAGATGTCTGTAGTTGGAGTCCCAACAGGGGCTCAGCAACTTAACAGTAGAGAACTGTTCTACATGTAGTAAGGTTTGGGTGCAATGCTACACTGAATTTCAGCACAGTTCCACTCGCAGGTTTCACAGCAATGCATAGCCATTATGGTATTGCAGGCTTTCTATTTGCAATAATACTAGCAGCTGCAATATATTATTAAAATGAAATCCTCTTAAAAGCTGTGTTTAATCCCATGTCACCTGTTGTTTTCAGGCTGTCTCTGCGATGGCACCTAGGGAGGAAGACAGGGGAGGTCCTGAGAGTGGTGGACAGAGGAACAAACAGCATCAACAGTCTGCTGAGGTCAGGTTCCACCTTATTCTATAGATATCAATAATGGCTGTTCTGATGTAATCCCAGCTAGTCGACCCCAAACACCCTGGCCTTTGGTGTCATTTGCTAGGGGCAAGTAACTCCAGTGAATCATTTGATAAACATGATCACAGTCGTACTGTTCTGTAAACGGAAGGTCACAATTGGTCTGCTACTGACTAGGTTTTGTCTACAGTAATCTGTGTGTAATAGGACCGTTTTCAGTCTGTTATTGAGAGGAAAACCTCTGTGGAATGAGTTTGAATCCTGGTCAAGTCAATTGTTCAGAACTATTACTCTTCTGAATACGGCCAATTTTAATCAGCTTTGTCAAAAAGCATTTTTGCAGACATTTCAGATGAATTTCCCGAGGTTGCATCTTCTAATTTTGGAATTTGGTATCATGCTTTCATATTTGATGTTAACTCGGTGACAAAGAGATTAATGGAAAAAAACCCACTATTCCTCGGGTCTATAAAAACAGGTTCACCAATATAAAAACAATAAACCAACAGACATGAATAGTAATGTTTCATTCTCCAACATTAGTGGCAAATATATGTCAAGATAAAAATTGCATGACTAAAGGAAACAACAGTTTGACGTCATGTCTATTTTTGGTAACTCTATTCAATATATTATTGGTGACTCTCTCAACCATTGGGATATTCAGACAAAACTGCTTTCATGAAAATCTTATTTACAGCATGTTGAATTCATTTCTTCTAATTCCAGTTACCTCCTCTTCAACATAGTACCAACCATAGCCGACATCATCATCGGAATAGTGTACTTTGTCACTGCTTTCAACTACATCTTCGGGATTGTCGTCTTCCTCTGTATGGCGCTGTATCTAGGTAACGGAAATTGCTGATTCTCTTCATACTTTTTACCTCGTCGGGTGTATAAAGCCAGATAAAGTATTAGCCATAATTTGTCCATCAAACGTTTTTATTGTTCAACATGAGAGGGAGAGGATGGGTTTTTGAGAAACTTTGTTTCATGAAGATGTATGGAAATGAATTTAAAAATATGTAAATGGCAGCATTAGTATCCACAGTATCCCCCCCAAATTTTTTACTTGTACAGACCCCATGGCTAATGTTGGTATGTTTGAAATATCTTTAAATCATCTTTTCAATTTCATTTTGTAAATGTTTCAAATGAGATTTGGGGGCGGGGTAGAGCAGTGGCTAGCGCATTCTGCTTCAATCAAGAGGTCCGTGGTTCGAATCCTGCCAGGCGTTTGGCAACTTTGTTTGCAGTAGAGAACTGTTCTACATGCAGTCAGGTTTGGGTGCAATGCTACACTGAATTTCAGTACACAGTACTATCCATGGTTCACTTGTTCCAGCCGATGCTCGCAGGTTTCACTGCAATGCATAGCCACTAGAGTGTCGCGGGCTTTCTTCCTGCACTAATAGTAGCAGATGTAATATAAGTGAAATACTCTTAAAAGCGGCGTTTAAACAATTTCACCTCACCTCATCTCACCAATGCGATTTAATAGATTAAGTAGAAGTTAGGAAATGGTTGCCTCCCCCTTTCAGTACCTAGATTTGCCATCAAAGTGCATGTCAGTGGTTTCTGATCTAGTATTTATTTCCAGCCTACACTATATTCATCACTGAGTGGAGAACCAAGTATCGGCGTTTGACAAACAAGCTGGACAATGAGGCAAATGCTAAGGCAGTCGACTCTCTCATCAACTTTGAAACTGTGAGTCTGCGAATTGTCTTGTTTCTTCTTATTTCATTAAGTAATAGTTAAATTGCAGTAGCATTGGTTTCTTTGGTAAATAAAGTGATCTCCCAAAAACAGAAATCAGTGTTACCAATTGCAAGACAATATTTGTACTCAAAAGAAGTCATTCTCAAAAAAAGTAACATGTTAGGCTAAGCTATGCAAATCAATTTCCCTTCCTTAAATGATGAAAAGGTGTTCACACTCAAATGGCCACAAGCAGCTTATACTTGATCTTTCTTCTTTGAAAAGTGTAATTGAGGTGTTTGACCCTCTGAAGATAATGCATTTAGCAATGTCTGTAGAGATGGACAGGAAGTGTGTGAGTGGCTTTGTTTGAAGCCACATTTGCAGTGTTGTCAGTGTCAGTGCTCTGTCTTTCAGTCAAGTGATTAAATGATGTCTTTGAATCATGCCTTGGTGATCTATATCCACAAGTCCTACTTTTATTTCATTTTCCATTGAATTATCAAATCACTGGCATGCATTCCTATGGAATCATGACAAAGTTTTCATAGTTCATGGCTGAATATTATTGATATCAAGATATCATTATGTTTATACTATCCTAACTTTATGCTTTTTTCATTCAGGTGAAGTACTATGGAGCTTCTGACTTTGAAAGAGAACGTTATGATAAAGCTATCCAGAACTATCAGGTATGTGCAAGATATGTTCTTATTCAAGGTAAAAATCCAACAGTAGTGTTGCTTTGCATTTGCTTTAAACTTTATAGAACATCAGGCTTAAGTAATCAACAGGCTTCTGTCATAGCAAGGTGTACATCTTTTATCTTAACAATTGTCCATCAATGAATGACATTTACGTGTATGACTTTTTCTTATAAAATAGTTGCTAAATGGAATGAAATTATTAGGACAGATTCTGCTGTCAATGAGGATTATTGATTATAGATCTGCTAACATTGCATATCTTACTCTGGCCAACTAGTCCAACTTATTTATAACCTATCTCCAAATCTTAGCACTAATGTAACCTTTCAAAGGGTTTAATCCCATGATGGTCATTAGTTTTTTTTGTTTATTGAATTAGATTAATATGTGATTGAATCTCTTCTTGAAGTCTTATTTTTCTTAGATATTTTCATGGACCATGTTTTGGCTTAGAACCCAAAGGGAAACTAGAACATCTAGCCAATTAACGCTGATTAGGGCATATATATAGATATAAATAATATTCACAATTGATTGCTGTTCTTAATAATTTTTTTCATTCCTGGCAATTTTTAATTAGCCTGATACATGAAACTTCAATCATGAGTACTTGTCACTTTACAATAAGGAGATTTGCATTTGTGCAACAATGATTACAATGGTACCATTTAAGTTTTTAAATTCAAAATCACATATTGCAGTCAGCAGAATGGAAGTCAACAGCATCGCTGAATCTTCTGAATCTTGGACAAAACTTCATTGTCAATATTGGAACCCTAGCTGGCTCGCTCTTGTGTGCATATGCTGTCATACGCGGGCTAGCATCTCTCCGTCTGACTGTGGGAGACTATGTACTGTTTGGAACGTACATCGCACAACTGTACGCTCCACTTAACTGGCTAGGAACCTACTACAGGTATATGATTAAGATAATAAACAAGTGACGGAATAAAAAATAGTTTAATAAGGGAAACTATTTATTAATTTCTTGCCTTTAAAAATACATTGGTTCTATGAATCAGTCATGAAAGGTCAATGTCATTATGAAAGGTCAATGTCATTCTGAAGCTCATGCTGTAAATATGGATACTGCAAGGCAAGTGCACTCATTTGAAATGCTTCTTTAGAAGGTAGAGAGTACATTAATTGGACATTTAAGGTTGTCTTGTGATCAGAACACTTTTGTTTAAATTTTAACTGATATGTTTGTTGAAAAGGATTTACACATTTGGATTAAGAGAATTATTTTCCTTCCAGAATGATCCAGCAGGCATTTATTGACATGGAGAATATGTTTGAACTTTTGGATGAGAACCTCGAGGTTTGTGTTTTTTAAACTTTTGTTTTATGAAATAGCCAGTACTCTTCTTAGGCATGTAATCATAATAATAGTGTCCTTTTCAAAATATTTTGGTTTATATTTCTTCCGTTATCCTTTATAAGTGTGAATATTTGTGACAAGAGACACTCCATGATATATGTTACTCACTTTTTGGTTTTAATGTATATATGAACCACCGTTTATGGTACAAATGATATCAATCATCTCAAATATTCATCTCCAGATAACATGATAATTACTAGTTTTCAATTAAAATTAAAACAACAGCCTTTAATATGTGCACTGACTGAAATCACACATCCAATAGAAATGATAGATATATGACGTTTCTGTCTGCTTTGATAAGATTTCATAATTACAGTTGACTCATTGATAGGCATTGTTGGGTTTTGATCAAAATTACAACTTCTTAAATGTGACACCAATCATAACTTTTTGCATATGAAAATGTCACCATAATATTTATTAATGATAACTAATCCCAATTCATCTCTTCAGGTTGTGGATGCACCGGGAGCCCCAGATCTGGTAGTAAAACAAGGTCAAATAGAGTTCCGTGATGTCAGCTTTCACTATGACCCTGCGTATGTACAGACATTTCAAAAGTTTTATTGTGATATTTGTTTTCACAATCAAGGTTTAAAGTGACACAGTGTATGTAGTATGAATTTTGTTTGTGGCTTTAATAGAGCCAAAATATCATTTGACCTGAGTTAAGTCAAATCGCCTATCTAAAGTTGCATCTTTATCTCTAAAATGCCAAAATCATTTTCTTAAGAAGTCAAAATTCAGCGCCCCATTACATGTTTATTATTTGAATGCCCTACTTAGCAATACCAACTTATATTTCTCTTTGTGTCTGCTAAGTTTCCAGAATTACGTTCAAGTCATTAGCACGCACCATTGTCTGGTTTTCGATCATAAATCATTAATAATTATCCTCTTTATTGTCACTATACTACCTGATTAGCATTTACATGTTAATTTGTTGTCATTTTCGGAAACAACCACTACTTATCTAAGCATTTACATGTTAATTTTCAGAAACAACCACTACTTATCTAAGCATTTACATGTTAATTATCAGAAACAACCACTACTTATCTAAGCATTTACATGTTAATTATCAGAAACAACCACTACTTATCTAAGCATTGACATGTTAATTTTCAGAAACAACCACTACTTATCTAAGCATTTACATGTTAATTTTCAGAAACAACCACTACTTATCTAAGCATTTACATGTTAATTTTCAGAAACAACCACTACTTATCTAAGCATTTACATGTTAATTTTCAGAAACAACCACTACTTATCTAAGCATTTACATGTTAATTATCAGAAACAACCACTACTTATCTAAGCATTGACATGTTAATTTTCAGAAACAACCACTACTTATCTAAGCATTTACATGTTAATTTTCAGAAACAACCACTACTTATCTAAGCATTTACATGTTAATTTTCAGAAACAACCACTACTTATCTAAGCATTTACATGTTAATTATCAGAAACAACCACTACTTATCTAAGCATTTACATGTTAATTATCAGAAACAACCACTACTTATCTAAGCATTTACATGTTAATTTTCAGAAACAACCACTACTTATCTAAGCATTGACATGTTAATTTTCAGAAACAACCACTACTTATCTAAGCATTTACATGTTAATTTTCAGAAACAACCACTACTTATCTAAGCATTTACATGTTAATTATCAGAAACAACCACTACTTATCTAAGCATTTACATGTTAATTTTCAGAAACAACCACTACTTATCTAAGCATTTACATGTTAATTTTCAGAAACAACCACTACTTATCTAAGAAATAACACCATTTATGAAGTTTGACATATTTGCCCTCAACAACATACTTTGTCCCTTATTGATAATTTAGTTATAAAGCTCCTGTTTGACAACCCGTAAGTCGCTTGTCACTTTCGAACTTGGGGGTTTAACTTCATGATGTCACATTGGTTAAAGACAATCTACTGTCATCTATCAGATTATTCATTTAAAATCTTTTGGAATACACTTTTTATCTTTGAATCCAAAACTATTATTGAGCAGTGGTTAGTGTGTTCAGCTTCCGATTAAGACGTACGCGGTTCGAATCCAGTCAGGGACTCAGCAACTTTGTCTGCAGTAGAGAACTGTTGTACAGGCAGTCAGGTTTGGGTGCAATGCTACTCTGAATTTCAGCGCAGTACCACTCATGGTTACTAGTTACATTCGATGCCTGCAGGTTTTACCACAATGCATAGCCACAATGGTGTTGCAGGCTTTCTATTTGTAATAACACTTGTAGCCGCGATATAAATGAAATTATCATGAAAGTAACGTTCAATGACTTTTGCTATCACTATAGTTCAACCAGGGTCAATAGTGATCCATATCAAACTATAAAGGGAAATACTTTTTTCGTCTGCTAAGAATACACTTTTTTCAAGTATTTTGCAGTCTACTTGTTAAATCAGGGAATTCTCCTTAAGTCAAGATTGCAATAATAATCATCTCACCAATTAAATATTTGTTGCAGGAGACCCATTTTGAAGAATATCAGTTTTACTGTACCTCCTGGTCAAACTTTTGCTTTGGTGAGTTTGCTGAATATGACAATACTCTCATAAATTATTTTGGAGACTAAAAAAGCTATCATTTATAACTTTGTATTTTGTTTTCCAATCACTTTTTTTACCTTGTCATCTTTATCAAAGAAATGCATCATACAATGTGTTTTAAAGATGTATAATTATTTCACTCTGTGAATCAATACTAAATGTGAATTATGCATGAATCAGATTTCCTTGTTATGAACCTTCTTTCAGATGAAATTCTTATTGGATTAATAATCATCTAAAAAGTGAAAAAGCAAATTCCTATTCTCTTGAGAAGTGAATAAGTGTCCTTTTTCTTAGATATATAGTCTATGTTTTAGAATTTGGTTGTAAAGCTCACAAAGGTAAATTCAAATTTGGAGTAAATACTAAAACAATTAAGATATTAGCCTAATTTTGAAGCAAATCTGCATTATTGTCAATAACAAACTTGATTAGATTTAATCCATGACTAACCTAAGTTTGTGCAGATCATCATAATGGCTGCAACGTTCTCTCTCTCACACATTTTTAAAAAAATACAAGGAAAAGAGTGTTGTCATTCCTACAACAGCTAATTTTATTCAACAATGCTGTTTTGTTGTTTTTCTGCCAGGTGGGTCACACAGGAAGTGGGAAGAGTACAATTATACGTCTCCTCTTCCGGTTCTACGATGTCAACAAGGGTTCCATATACATAGATAATCAAGATATATCTCAGGTAATAATAAACGAAGGTAGGCAGTAAGAAAAGACTTATATCTTGCCTGGAAAGTATTTAAGAAATTTCATGAGAATAATCATATTTAATGAGGAAAGTTTTTAACCCATTGCACTATTATTTGTAATTTTAAATTAGTTACAGAGACACTGTGTGAAACAAAGAACTTATTGTACAGACAACTAAGACCCTGGCAAATACTTTTGGATCAAAAGGAAAGCTTTTTACAAATCTTCAGCCTGCTGCATCAGCGTAATAGAATCCGCTGATCGAGCTCCTTCCATATACCCTGATCTCTTTTGAGCCAAATCCCTCGTACGACTGGCGCGGCTTGATGTTCGTGGCTGTGCTCACCTTTTACTGTTTAAACCAATGAAATGTCGTTATCCAAGGAGCTAGAAACTACTCCTTTGAATTTTCCATCCGGGTTGTGTTGCTATTGCTGGATGCGAGTCGTCTCACTGGCTGGTCAGATAGCTAACGATTTGCGGCTTTTGGCCTTGAGGATATCAGGGTATATGGAAGGAGCTCGATCAAGGAGATTCAGTTATGCTGATGAAGCAGAATCAGAAATATTCTCTTTTTATGTTAAAAAATGAATAGATGAAAATGATATTTCAGACAGTCGCATATATTGAAAATTGATAAAGCATATACTGCTTTTAGATGTCTTGTCTTTTAAAGATTTTCGATATCATCGTTTCAGGTTACACAATCTTCACTAAGGAAGTCAATAGGAGTAGTCCCACAAGATACAGTATTGTTTAATGCAGATATAAGGTAAGAATACACACTCCACATTTTCGTTATTATGCTGAACTTTATGCCTAGTCAGTTTGTGGAGGGGATTATGTTGTAGGTTAATGTATCTTCAATTCCATAAATGTTTTTCACTTGTATGATCAGATTTAATGATTTTATTCGACTAGAAATGAAGACAATCTTTAAATTGTGAGATACAAATTTCATTCAAAGTGTCGGATAATCATCGTTCATTTTTGTACTGGATCGGCAAGCTAATTTTGTATAAAACGAGCATTTACTTCCAGATATTTGTACAATAGTGCAAGATCTTTTTCAGTGTATATACAGACATGACAGATTAATATGTCTCTTGAACATGACATCTAAATAGGAATGGGCAAGGATTTTCACTCAAATTTAATGATTTTGTATGTGTTTGTTCCTTAAAAATTGTGTATGCATTTAAATAAAATTTACATGTCTGAAATGTGTGTCCTTTTTTCTTTCATTCTGTAAAGTTTGAGATTAATATATGCAGTAATGAAAAAGTAGTGTATAAAAGAAAACATCTATGTCAAGGCCAAGTCAGTGCTGTGAGAGACAAAGCAGCCATTAAATTCAGCCACCTAATCACCCTCCTAATGAGAGCTATGTGAGTACAGGGAGAGTTGGTCAAAATTGACTGAAACAAAGCCTCTTTCATTAATCCCGCGCCGTGTCCAATTATGTCTTAGCCAATCAGAAGTAGTTTTATATGTAAGATAAATGGATGAAGAACCAATCAGTGAAGTATTCTCATTAAATTGTTTGATAATTAAACCGCCATTTTGAAAAGATAATGAACTCTAATTTTCAACAATGTGCTCGGATCGATAACAATAAAAGTAACAGACTTTTGTTAACGAATCATACATTGACATAAAGCTTAGAATCTCACCTATCAAGTGAAATCAAATATATAATTATTGAAAGTGTTTTGTGGGCCCGCCCCCCCCTTGAAAGTGACCGATCGACAAAAAGTTGACGGAGATTTTGCCGAGTTGCAACTCTGAGATGTTCATCAACGCACGTGGTGAGGTAAGATATTTTCATTCATAAATGTTAAAAAATTTGCAAAATATTTATTTCGAAGTAATTATTGTATTTCTACAGGAAAATATTTTATATAGTTATAGCAAGTAATGAATTAAATCATGGTTTGTCGAGTGTAGTTTCCCATGACCCCCGTAAGAGTAATGGAACCGACCGGATCATGCGGCCATCATGAAAACATTCCTCTTTGTTGGGCTATTCTATTCAAGTTCAAGGGAGGGGTCAGATTTTAAAAAAAATTGAGAATTTATTTATTTCAACCTTTAGTTGTCTTGTACTCAACAAATCGTTTGAATTAATTAATTCAATGTGATAAATAAAAATTATCAATTGATATGAAAATTCCAGTAACAGTGAGACTTGGTTATTTGGTTAACATACTTAACTCAGGGTATTTTTTTGACTGTCCGGTTCATACTGTCATCAATATAGTTCTGGATATGCATTAGACAGTTATTAACACTTAAAAACATACAACCTTCGTGAATTTGGGTTTCTTAAACAAATTTATTACATCAATTCATGTTGAAAGTCGTAGCTTCCCGAGGTAACAATAATCAAACATGCAACTTCTTCCGAATGCTTTCTTGGAAAAGTATGAGAGATCATGTGATTTCCTGGAAAGGTGTGTTTGAGTGAAGTGTTTCATTCAAGTTTCAAAACCAAAAAATAAACATTTCAAACAATAATTGGCAGTACTCCAATAGGCTCCATTTATTTAAGAAATAAATCACTTCAATGTTTTGATGTTTCAGTTTGATGTAATGTGATTACATTAATAATATTTTTAAAAAGAATTGCTGGTTTCAAGAACATGTGAAAAAAAATTGAGTGAACACAACCATTTTAATATTGAATGAGTTGACATTGAAGTGTCTTTCTGGTGATGGTAATGTGTAACTTAGTAATATTTTCTTGTCATCTTAATTTTTATATAAATACATTTTAAATTTACCTGCCTTTTTTATTTATTCATTTATTTATGTAATCGAGTTAATTAAAAAGTTTTAGTGTTTGGTTTTGTTGTCAATAATAATCACTGATTACAATGATTATGAAAAATTACACAAAAACACAAATGTGTGTTAGACTGATTACCAGTTATTTTTCTTTATTTTAACTAAGTTATTTACAAAATAAACCGAGTGATGAATTTGATATTTTATTTTGTGTAATCAGTAATTAAAATGAGTAATATAGAATCATAATGATATTTTTAAAAATTGAGATAGAAAGTAAGAGTTTGTTTTCATTTAAAAACTTGTTTTAATGAACATAAAAATAATGTTTCAGGTTACATGGGAGTTGTGGTCAACTGCAAGATGTCCCATCAATAAATAACCATTACTGCTGGAAATTTTCTTCACCTTCAAACGCCAGGACAGCTCGAAAGTCTCTCCCTCCTGTATGAATACAGTTTCCTGTGGATCCTGCCTTACAATCAAGGCATTGGCAAAGAAATTTTAACCCAGGAGAAGAAGAAAACCAAAATGCTCGAAGTCCATCAGCATATTCTTTGATAATTTTGAAACAATTGAATACATTGATATACTGTAATCATTTGACTAAACTTGTTATTTATTACACATTTTTAAAACTAAAATAAAAAATTCATATTATTCTTATAATAATGTGTATATCAACACCACATAAGATTAGTCTGAATAATAAGAGGAGAAACTCAAATCATTCTTTAACAGAGTTACCTCCCTTGGTAATTTTTTTATTTTTTAAAAACTACCTCTAATTTACTTCCAGTAATGATATTTTAAAATTTTATTGAATAAATTGTCTAATTAAAAGGTGAAGTCTTCTTTGTCCATTTTTGTTTTTATCTGAAGCATTTATTTCAAAAACATGCTTGTCTCCAAGTGCCCCTTTCAAATGTCCGAATTGCACAAGTGGTCACTTTCAAACCTTCATACATAATAAACTATTTCACCTAGAATACTCAAACTTTCAGAATGTTTTGTCTATTACATGATGTTGCCTTGTATGAAAAATTAAAGAAATCAGTCTGTAAATAAGAAAATTATTAACCACTGAAAATGCCATTTTGTCTTTCAATCCTTGCCCATTCCTAATCTAAATGGTACCGGTTCAATGATTTTGATGTACCGGTAGATTCTCTTATGAAAATATGTTTTACAGTTAAGGATTAACACTGAAATATATTCTGTATGTTAAAACCCATGTGTCTCATTTTCTACATTAGCTGTGATATCATCCTGCTAAATCAGCATATATGAATCTGCTCTCGCTCCTTCCTAATACCCTGATCTCTTTCAAGCTAAAGGTCTCATATCGCCAGCTATCTAACCAGCCAATGAGACAACTCGCATCCAGCAATAGCGGCACAACCCGGATGGAAAATCCGTTGATTTCAAAATAGTAGCTTAAGGTTGCATAACATCAATCCATTGGCTGAAATAATAACAGCTTAACTAAGCCATGAATATCAAGCCGATCCAGCCGCATGAGGCATTTTGCCAGAAAGAGATCAGGATAATGGAAAGGAACGAGAGCAGATTCACATACTCTGATTTAGCAGAATACTGTGATATTGTCCTATTTATAAAACTGCCTTATTCATTTCATTTTCATATCTTTGTAGACATTACAAAATTTCCATTACATATCACTGTGTTTGTCTAGGCTTTTCTCAGATGTGTTCATCTTGTGTTTAGATACAATATCCGGTATGGGAAGGTGACGGCGACGGACGAGATGGTGTACGAAGCTGCTGCGTTTGCTGACATCCATCACAGAATACAGGGCTTCCCTCTAGGTTCGTACCTAAAGTATATGTAATTATATATATATGTATACCATCACAATTGAGTTGTCCCAAGTGAAATTGATGTATCGTCCATTTTGTGTTGAAGAAAACTAATGTGAAGATTTGGAGATAATGTTTCCGTCACATGACTTGATGATGTCACATATAAAACATCAAGTTTCCATCAGGTTGTCTTTAAATTAGACAATGTAAGTTTGAGGCTAAAAAACTAACTTGAAGCCTTTTAGATTGATCCATCTTGCATTGGCTATTTCCAAAATAAATTGCACCAAACAGGCCTTGATTTTATGAAAAAACAAATTAGGACAATGACTCTAATGTTAATAAAAGGCGTATCAAGTATGTGAAATGTCATCCACAAAGTTCGTACAACATAAGTGCTAGCTGCCACAGTTGAATTTGAGATAGTTTGTTTTAGGCTCCTCCTCTTGCATAATGACACATTGTTTGTGAAAAAAAAATATGAAAAACCAACTTTCAGTGTTCAGACCCAAATGCTGTGATTACAGATTTGCTTATTCTTACCCAAGCGGGCACAAATATGCCGGGTATTAAAGTTTTCATAATGGTCACGGGAATTACAGTTTTTCTAAAAATAACTCGAGATCTGATTTGCTGACAGAACTATTTCTATTAATTCTTTCATCGAGTCCAGCCTACCTGTGTCAAAGTGACTTCACCACAAACATTGTTTTTAATTTCGTATGGAATAATATGAAACATAAAATGACATTTAGGATTGTCTTGCTTAATAATATATGATCCACAAACATGTGATGAATTGCAGAGACTACATTTAACTGTGCCATGACATAATCGTTGTTCATTGGGCATGAATACAATGACCGAGTTTACTCGAATTCACCTTAACGAAAGTATGTTCCAAAAGCACCGTAAATATTCTTAGATTTGACTCCGGTAAGAAAAAGAATAACCAACTCGAAGCTCTGAATTACGGTTTATCTGTCCCTCGGAATTTATAACAATAATCCACTCAGGACAGATAAACCGTAATTCCTTGCATCTTGTTGATTATTATCATATTGGAAATCTTGTAGATTATATTTGTGATGTTGTGCAGGCTACGAGACGGTGGTGGGCGAGAGAGGTCTGAAGCTGAGTGGGGGAGAGAAGCAGAGGGTAGCCATTGCTAGAACAATGCTGAAGGCTCCCGCCATTGTGTTGCTGGATGAGGTGGGTACCTCATAAACACTACTGTAATATAAAGGCATCTCAGATATCTGCAGAGACCTTCCCTAGTGGCAGAGCTGCCTACTTGAACTACTTTGGAGTATTTTGTACGAAACACAGTTTTAAAATATGACTGTACACCATTGTGTTGCAAATTATACACCTATTCTGAAAAAAAAGTCTTCATTCCATAGTAATCTTTTTCGACAATTGGATTGCTTAACTTTTACAAACTTAAATTTGATCTGTATTTTCTTTGTTAAATAATTGAGAAACGGTTAAGGAATGTAAAACTTTGAATGAACGGTAAAATACTAATATATGAAATATTCCCCTGTTCTCCCAGTGATTCAAATTGGTACCTTGTAAAGGTTTTTTCGAGGTTAACCATGTGCCCAGTTACACCAGGCGTCCCTAGATTTAGCTCTCTATGAAAGCTATCTGTTTTTATTACCTTTATACATCAATGTTATCCTTATCCCCAGGCAACTTCAGCTCTGGACACTAAGACAGAGCGCAACATCCAGGCGTCGCTGGCCCGTGTGAGTGAGAACAAGACGACCCTCGTTGTGGCACATCGTCTCTCGACTGTCATCAACGCAGACCAGATTCTCGTCTTGGACGAGGGGGAGATCGTAGAGAGGGGGACGTGAGTAATAGTCATCATTAACATGTTAATATCAGCTTCAATAACTTCAAATAAAACTTGGGTTTATTATCGCTTAGCTATGTATATTCAAAGTAGATGCAAATCTTATAATATTGCGACATGAATTAAATCAGATTCTATCTCTCTGAGATAATATGATATGTAGTAGAAATATATTTTTCTACCTCCAGACATGAAGAGCTGATAGAAAAGGGAGGTTACTACGCTGACATGTGGCAGCAACAGCTGACAAAGACTGAAGGAGAAGAAACTCAAAATGCTGACGCAGATGGCAATGGCGATGTCAATAAATGATCTCATATTTATGTCTATATTACATATTTTATTATCTTCAACAGTGTTGAAATAACTTGAACATAATAGGCAAGCTTTGTTTGTAATTTGAATTATCAACAATCCCTTCTTAAATATTTAGCGCTGCAATGTATTATTTTAAAAATCATACTAGCCATTGGACTAGCTTGCCTTTTTTACAATCGGCCCCTACTGAAATAAACCATAACTTGGCTGCTGAGCTGGGAGGATTCTCAAATACTGATTATAAAATCACTGTATAAATTGATTGAGAGACTTGAGATGAAAAATTAGTGATAGTGTTTGTTAGGTTATATAACTAGTATCCATGTATATTGGACATGATATCTACACCTCTGTGCATTTATAAGGCTGTTTTTAGATTTTCATGGAAAACCAGTATTTGTCATATTATATATGTCTTTTGGTCATGAAAAGTTAAGATGTTTTGATTTTATATCACCACATATGACATTTAAGTTTGTATCAAAGGTGAATATATGTTATGAAAATCATGAAATGGTTCTTAAAGTATCATTTTGCTTGGAAACACATGTGTTAGTTTAAGTGTACACAAGTCTTATTACAAAGCGATGTCAATTCCTGGAAAAAGATTATTGCCTATTTCATTCATATTTGTATTTTATGTCTTTATGAAGTGTTTTTATGCTTTTCTATAGTCGTTTACTTCTTTTTGAATCAAGCTCAATTTGGTGCATTGGACAGTTGAAAATCTTTGGCAAATCCATGAATTTTGAAAGGAGGCGAGGGTTTCACTTATCAAGAAGGAGGGGGGAGATCAAGCCTAGGGGTGAACTTTTTTCATCGTTGATGTATTTGGAGAACATCAGAAGGGGGAGGCGTTCAAAACCCCTGAACCAATCCCCCTGCCCCCCCTCCAACTGGATCCCCCAATGCAGTATTTATCTCTACTGGTCACAATATTAAGTTTATCGAGACATAAATCAAAATGTTTTAGTTTTAACTCACATAAATGGAAACTAACTACCTTATTTGGACATAAAAATTATGAAATGTAATCTACATCAATTGTTGTAAATATCTTTGATTATAGTTCATGACTACTGATTTAAACATTTAATATCAAACTTTAATTTTTTTTTACCCCTTTAATTTTAGGCAGATCTGTATATTTTGTTTCTAAGGATTTCAACAACAACAAATTAAAAGGGGCATTCAAAGATAATATTCTGCCAAACAGTAAGGTTGTGTTGATTATGTTTATGACCAAAACTGGTAAAGTAAAGAAGATTTTACGAAAGCTTCAATGAGTTCATGTATGGGTGACATACTTGAGATGCATAATGCTTGATCAGGGCCCAGCGCCAGAAGCAGCATAACTGTCACGCTACTTTCTTGAAACATGCTGAATAAAATGACCAACAAGAAAGGATTATCATAACCTTTTCAAAATTAACCAGTTTTTTATAAATAATAAGAATATGTCTATATAAAAGCGTCCTTTACCTTCCACTCAGTGGTTGCATAAGGCACTAAAGCTATAGTATTACCACAAACTAACCCATGCTGATGTATTGCCAGGTTCCCATTTCTTGCTGGGAGAACAGAGATACATTTTCAGTAAAGTCCCTTCCCCAAGTTGATTCTACGAGTTGAGAGACTTGTGTCTCAATATTGGGCAGCAAATAACCAGTCAAACCCTTATCTAATCTAGCTTATACGCGGTTACCCATCCATCCAGCAAGCCGCAGTTGATGTTGTTGAACTTCACTGATAGCAGTCAGTTGAGCTAATGTCAGGACCATAATGGATTGTTACATGTTTGGAAAAGACTCATTTAATATCAATTGTGAGCTTGATGAATCTAGTCGAGATGCTGATATATTATCCTGTCCAAGAGCCTGATTTTGTGCTATATTTGATATGTATATGATATTCATTTGTCCAACCATTTAAAATCATTTACTTAGGAAATTAGGAACATCAAATATCTACAATATTTTAATCAAAAGATTTTAAAATGTATATCAAATTTATTCTCAAATCTTTGAAGATCATCAAGAAATTATATAAATAAGGAAGACAAGATTATCAGGATAACACCTTCTTATATTGTGAAATCCACAACACACCCGAATATCAGGTGGGATGAAAGAGTGAGCATATATATTAATTTTCTGTAATGTTTCATTTCTCTAATTGTGAAATGGAAATATATCTATATCATTAGCTGACATGGGAAAATGTTAAGTTATGTTTAGAAATATAAATTTTGATTGAATTTCTTCTTTTGATGACCTTTATGTTACAAAAAATGTCAAGAAATTGTATGACATTTTTTATCCATCATCTCATGGATTTGTTTTGTGATACCGTATTCTACACAGTAAGCACCCTATCCCGATAAGTGATTTTTTTTAACTCAATGTCTCCTGTGTGATTATAACCCAGTCTGATTAAAATCGACCGAGTTCCGAGGAATAAAAGTTTCAAAATATTGACTCTACAGAGATTCGTACTCTATCTGTTTGAGTTGAGAATATCAAGGTGCTTGATATGTTGAATACCGTAGTTAGATATGGTGGAATGAATATCAAATCACATGATTGAAAGAAAAGAAATTAGATGGCAACCAATATATAAATATAATGCACTGTACTTTCACTATATTGAATATGTATGCAGAAGAGAAATGATTTGAATTGAAGCTATATGTATGCATCCTTGTTAATCCAGAGTAAATGTTCCAATTATTCGATGCCATATTATCTATATAGTGTAGAATTGTCAGAACATTCACCCTGGATTATCCATCCTCGGTCACCCAGGGCTCAATGTTCCGATGCTCTTCACAAGTCACCCCTGGGAATCTTGGACGGGAAAAATTGTACTCAAATTTCCCGCCCTTGAGTATTGATATGAAACAATGACCCAACGAAACAGTTTGATGTGAGTTGAGGAAGTACGTTTTTGATAATGATGAATTTTAAACTGTCCCTCAGGGAGTATATATGCTCAGAAAGTCAAACTGGAAATTCAAAAAGAAACCTTCCCTCCTAATTGGCTGAAAACATGAAAGTGTGAGCTAGAATCTGATATTTCATGCCATTTTCTGAAAAGCGATACCAAAATGTGTTGAAAAACAATGTTTTTGAGGCTCACAGGTCGATTCGACGTGGCAATTTCATTGGTTTATTCAAATCATTGGCGGGTAATTTCAATACAGAAATTCCTGTTGAAGATTCCCAGGGGTGAGTTGTGAATAGTATCAGAATGACTGGATGACTGGATGGCAAATAGGAAGTGGATTATTGAGAATGATAAACATGTTACAGTGAGATGTATTTGTATAAACAAGTTTTTTTTAGATATTTATTGTCTCAAATAAAATATTTTATTTTCCTTCTATTTTGTTTTTCCTCACATATAGAAAATATATATTATTGCTCAATGTTAAGAATTCTCAAAATTAAAATCAAATTTTTGTGTTCGATGCAATAAGCACCCTCACCCTATAATAATTCCCCCCTAACTACATTTGTAAATCACAAAATAATAAGCGAGGACTAAATCTCATACTTTCTTTAATTTCTCTGTGTAATAAGTTGCATGTTAAACATGAGTTCACATTTTAGAGGTTGCATTTCAAGTATAATCTTGCATGTACATAACTGTATCTTGTAACTGTTTGCAAGTCAAATCAATTTTTAACATATTTTCGAATTCTAAGGAAAGCCTTTTAATAATTCATTTTCATCAATCAAATGTAATATTTGCTGTTTATATTTTTCCATAATTAAAAGTTACTTAACGTATTTATAGGGTTAAGAATATAAATTTGTCTTCTTCATCAACTGAAGAAAATGATTATAAACCGATGTTTTCTGAATGTGTTATTCTCTCAGTGTGCATTCGGATATGATCAATTTCGTAAATGCTGTTGTTGCTGCAAAGCTATTTCGAGTTACTGAAATCAACCGTGTTTGTTCCGAATGATTCCCATAGCGCACTGTAAACATGGCCGCCACGGCGTTGTTTACATTCACAACGGAATTAGAAGAGATATATACATCACTACATAACATTGTTTTGAGCGTTAAGAATCACAATGTAGATCACGTTTTCGTCGAAATATCCTAACTGATGAAATTCTGCAACTAAAGGTACGTTGAAAGTCCGGGATTAAAGCCAAAATATGCCGATTAAATGTGAAAAAGAGAATCAAAATAGTTTTCGAAAATTTTCAGATAAACTTGGAGCATGGAAAAGTAGTGATTTAAAACGGAAACTAGATTTTAGTCATTGGATCACTGACATCGTTTAAAATGGAGTAATTTCATCCATTTACAATCACTGCATATACCGTTTTCTATTTTATTTCCTTCAAATTCCTGTTAATTTTTTCTGATAATAACAGCATGTTTTGTTGATTTGACGATATGTGAGAATATCTCATTTGTGATACCTTTATTAATATAGATATGAGATATTGAAATTTTTTTTTACTAAACATGTCAATTTTAGGAAATGGATGAAGATTACTGGTACAAAAGGTTGAGGTATTGATAAAGGTACGACACAAAATGAGTGGAAGGGACTACAGATCCTTTGTGACCAGTCATAGAACTGCTGACATGGGTAAGTATTGACAATCAAATGTATGTAAAGAAGTTTTGTGGCAGATAAAATCTACAGTACCAAATCATATCTATCTGTCTGTCGGTCTGTCTGTCTGTATGTATATAGATAAATAGATAGATAGATTTTTAGTTACAAAATATCTCATTCACCTTTCATTTTTATGTGACAGTTTGACCAAGCTTGGACATAATAAGAAATTGGAGAAGTCAAATTCCAAAAACATTTTAAAGCAAACAATTAATTTTTTTAACCATTTTAACCATTCAAACACTATGAACCCAAATCTGTCTCTCTGCTTTACTGAAATTTCAAATTATATTTGACTGATTTCTGTACAGCAGCAGCTTTGCAATGTAAATTTTTTTTATTTAAAAGTTATGACTTTAACATTATATTTTCACCATATAGATCCTGATAATTCTATGATAATTTGTTACAGATCGTCTAGTAAGAAGAATGACGGATGGAGTAGGGAGTAACAAGTACAACCATCATGTTGATTACAACAAACTTAAAGCAATGACGATGGAAAAAAAGTTTTCAAGTCATAAAACATTGATGAAGGTACAAAAGATAGAACAATTATCAAAACAAACAAAAGAAAACAATCTTCTCAAACAACAGCGACTTGTGTGGCAAAAAGAGTTTCTACATCTGAATCATATGCGGAAAAAGGTTCAGGCGGACATTGATATTCACACAAGAGAAAATGCTTCAACATCAGCGTGTAAACCAGTCTATCAAGACTTCCAGTATGAAGAAGCAGGCTTGGAAAGTGCATTCGAGAAATTCAAAAAGGATACAGCTGAACCTGTTTGGAATTTGAGGTATTTATTGTATTTTTATATTCTGTTATTTTAACAAATAAGTTACCAAGTGCGAAAACCTTAGAGAGACAAAGCTGAAGTTGCTTTGTTTAAAACTAGAATAGTATTTTTTAACTTTTGTATGGTAAAGTGATATAATATGAAAATTTGTCTGCAGTAGATAACTGATCTACATGCAGTAAGGTTTGGGTGCAATGCTTAACTGAATTAAAGCACAGTTCAACCCATGGTTTGCTACTTCCAGACTATGCTTGCTGGTTTCACTGCAATGCATAAACACATTAGTGTTGCAGGTTTTCTCCTTGCAGTTACAACTGTTTAAACTCTTGAAAGCAGCGTTTATCCTCAAATAACCTCACTTCACCTCTAAGGTTATAATCAGTCACTGAATTATCTATCTTTCCAAAACAATGGAAAGTTGAACATTGATGGCTGTTCTAATCCCTGCTATTTGGTCAAAAGCATGGAAATGTTTAAATCTTAAAGGTACCAATATATCGCAATACATATTGAAATACACTTTTCTTTATCACAATATATCGCCATACTAATATAAGGATTGGTACCCGTCCTGACTGTGGGAAAGATCCAATGTCCCCTTTATATGTTTATGGCATTTCTAGATGGTTTGCTTTATATGTTTCAGAGATGACCTAATGTACTGGTTAAAGGAGAACAAGGAGGAGATACGTCTCGGCGCGCCGGAGGTGATTGAGAACCACGCCCAGATTATGGCGACTATTGGCTCTGTTAAACAGCAACAGGAGGACATTCTGCGGAGGCTTGCTCATGAACAGCGCTGTTTGGAACAAGAGCTGCAATCTGGTAGGAGTATTTAAAGGTTACCAGGAATAGATTAGTAATTACATGAGTAAGTCACAGTGCGATATGAATTTTAGAAACAAGTTTAAATCTTTGCAATAACTGGGCAATAATAGTGGTTTGAATGTAAGTATGTAAGTAGTCATCAAAAAGCTATTTCAATTTTTACAGTTTATGTACACAAATAACAAATTACACTCAAATTTTTTATAATTATTGGGGTTGTCTTGATGCTTTGATTGAGAGACAAATTCTCAATTCTGATCCTCAGCAAGTTTCTGACATTTCATGATGATCCTGAAAAGAAGGATGTGAAGAAATTTGATGTTGATGCTATGTGAAGTGTCAAAGTTCAAAATAAGGTTTTAATTTATGGATTGTCAGTGTCCATTTTGCAATGAAATTACATGGTGTTGTCAATTGACGGAAAGAAAAATATCAAATTTATTTGAAAGTAACAGTTAACATAGTGGCATTAGTTTTCAATATTAGGAAATGGATGATAAACTTCTCAATTATTCACATTATCATTGTGAATAAGGAAAGAAGTTAATCATCCATTACTATCCTTGTCTTCCTATTTGGAATAGGCTCATCAGCTAGAGCTCTAGGAGTTATCTCCCCTTACATGTCATCAGTCTTAACCTATAGCAAATCAGGAATGTTTTGATTTGAATCAAATCAAATTCTTTATTAATTTTACCTTTATCCTCAGATGTGCTCTTGGAGTTATGCCCCCCTCAGATGGAGAAACGGCCAAAGTTTGTTGACGGAATTCCGCCAGAGGCATTTGATCTGGAATGTCCAGATGAGCAACTGAAGATCTCAGTTCTTGAACAGTTTCTTCTCCTGGACCAGAAATATTACTCACGTCTCGCAGATCTAGACAAGAGACATTCCAAGGCGCTCATGTATGTACTCTAGTAAGACTGTTGAAAGTTTAACCCACAGTATCTATTGTTTGATATCTTTCCTACACATTTAAGAAAATACATGTCCAGATGCGTAATTAAAATTAGCCCAGGAAGCCACAAATTATGTGAAAGGAAATGGGCTAGTGAAGCGTGATACCTTAAGGACTAGTTTAAATTTTTAGATGATGTTTTCATAGATATGCATTTTACTAGCTGTAATTTGTTGAGAATAGTTCTTTTGAAAATGCACTGGTGTGATTGACTACTACATTGATATATTTAATTTTGACAACTTCATATATTAGGAAGTTTAAGTACAATAATCATTTACCAGGCATCATGAAAGTATCTTAGGTCTAAAATTTCCTTACCCATTGCAATTATATATTAATTTTAAAGGGGGAGGGGGTTCAACTACCAACTTCCTTCCCCTATGGACCGCCTCTGATGAAATAAAGATGTTGTTTGCAGGAACAACAGTGTGGGAGGATGGGACGAGGAGGAACACTTCAAGTTTGTGTCGGTCTACGAACAATACCCGCGAGAGCTGCAGAACAGAAGGACCCTTCTCATGGACAGACTCAAGAGACATCTGCCTCACATGTCACGGTCAGAGCTGGTCAGTGTACATTTACTTTTAACTTTTGATATCAGAAAAAGGTTTATATTTTTTTATGTTGTCAATTTGATGCTGTGCATTTAATTTTCTATCTCAGATTATCAGGAAATATTGCAATTAAAAAATACTGATAAAACTTGTTTGATCAAATATTATTTACAAAAAATCAGTGTTGTATAAAATAGGCTTACCTGATGAATCATGAATGTAATGGACAAACCTGTTGACCTTATGGGCACCCTTGTTTATACATTTGTTGACAAGTGATTTGTTCTCAATTTTGACCAGTCAGAAAGGTTTTCAGCGATTTGGCAAGTTAAGTTTTAAAGTGACATGGAGTATGTTGATGGAGTAAAATCTGACATATGTTATGATGTTGTCAGTCTATCAAGAAGTACTGTCTGAAAAATACCATTTGGTGATAATTTATTTGGAGTAGTGAAAATGGTCGAAGTGATGATTTCTTCATTGAAAATCATATGAATGATCTTAAATTATTATTTATGAAATTTTGGCACTTTTTAAATAAAAAAAAAGATTTTCATTATTATATTCCCTGAAACAGGTAGAACACGAGGACTGGTGGCTGGACTTCAAACACTACAATGAGAGACACAAGGGGGTGTTGTCTGATTGGCTGAGAGATCGACGTGAGCTACTGACCAAGGCGAGGGTCGTCTTTGCAGAGGCTACGGCTGCCCATGAACTGGACACTGTGAAGGACAACAACAGACAGAAGCAGATGGAGATCTGTGATGCTCTCTACAACAGGGTCAGTGTTGGATTTGTTACTAATATTAAAAAATGCCTCATATAATATTTGATCATTCAATTGTGGTGAAATATTAAGTAAAAACATCCATCTGTTGCCACCCAATCAGAGTTGCAAGTGTTGGTCAGCGTCTGTTCTGATTGTATGAATGAAAAGGTGTAACTTTAAAACTGTTGAACGGACTCTTTAAATAGTTTTGCATGTTGGTTCATCCAAATGAAAGAAAGGTCCCTCTAGAAATTTTAAAGATATTTGCATCATCTTTCATTTCTCTCCATGGCTAGGTAGGGATTTTGGTATTTGTTCCAGTACTTACTTTAGTTTTTTTGTGCTTCTGTTCCACATCATATGCTTGGTCATCATGTTTTTGCCACTAGCGTTGTATATATCTTGCTATTGTCCCCTGACTGTCAGGTGAGAGAGTGGCGAGAGCAGAAGGAGGAAGTGATGAGGCTGGAGATGGAGCTGGAGAAGCAGCGCGCCGAGGATGTGGCCGAGCAACTCCGTCAAGAACGGCAGCAGGAACAGCAGCGTCGGCAGAAGGAGAAGCAGAAGGTAGGTCTGCTTCTTATCAGGAGATTAGGGCTTTTACAGAAAGTTTCTTTAATCTGGGTATTGTTATATCATTTTAAGTCTCCATTTGCCTATTTGTTGACATTCACTGAACAAATGGTCACTGTTTTATGGATTAGGGAGTACCAGAAGTAGAAGCAGAATGTAGGTCTTCTGTAATGTATTCAATACATATCAAGAGATCAGGACTTTTACATAAATCTCATAGAGTCTGGGTCTGGTCAATTTAGGTATGTTCTCCAAGAACCAATGTTTTTAGAAGCACCTCCCTTAAACTGAACTCCTGTTTTATGGATCAGCTAGTACCAGGAGTAAAAGCAGAATATAGGTCTTCTGTAATGTACACAATAAATATCTAGAGATCAATGCTTCTGCAAAACCTCTAGGTCCGCTCATACTATGTGATGTCGTCAACTAAGTGAAGCCACCTCACTTGAACTGCTCATTATGACAGATAAGCGAGTACCAGAAGGAGCAGGAGGAGAAGAAACGCGTCGAGGCCGAGGAGACAAGGAGGAGACTCGAGGAGCTGCAGGGCAGACTGGAGGAGCAGGCCAAGTTCGACAAGGAACGGTCAGTAGCTGTAGCATTGTACAAGATCAGTTGTAACAGTTTCCGATCGTATATTATCATTTTTTGTAGATTTGGCACTGTATGGGATCAGTTATAGTAACTAGAACACTATATTGGATTGGTTTTAGTAGCTTGAGCACTGTATTGGATCATTAGAAGTAGCTTGAGCACTGGCAATCACCTCGACCCACAAGAACTGACTACAAGCCAACATTTTAAAAGAAGGACATTAAATATGCTTGTAACAGACTTTGAAGCGCGCAAAAACTCAGCAAAATTTTGTCAAAAAGGAATATGTTGATTTTATCACAATATTTGAATCTCAAGAGCAAGAATTGATTTATTAATCACCTGATACACCTAAACTTGTTATCATATCTGGATCAAATTGCCTTAGAATATTCCTGAACTAAAAAGTCTCCCATTCCAGAGTGAAGTACCGTGAAGATCAGTTGCAGAGACGGAGAGAGGAGCGACAACGTGAGGAGGAGGCTCAACAGTTGGAGGAGGAGGAGAGACAGAGGAGGCTAGAGGCTCTGCGGGAACAGGTGGGTGCAAGTGGTGGTAGGAGGGTGGTGTGGGTGTGAGAGAGGAGGCTAGAGGCTCTGCGGGAACAGGTGGGTGCAATTGGTGGTAGCAGGGTGGTGTGGGTGTGAGAGAGGAGGCTAGAGGCTCTGCGGGAACAGGTGGGTGCAAGTGGTGGTAGGAGGGTGGTGTGGGTGTGAGAGAGGAGGCTAGAGGCTCTGCGGGAACAGGTGGGTGCAATTGGTGGTAGCAGGGTGGTGTGGGTGTGAGAGAGGAGGCTAGAGGCTCTGCGGGAACAGGTGGGTGCAAGTGGTGGTAGGAGGGTGGTGTGGGTGTGAAAGAGGAGGCTAGAGGCTTCCGTGAAAGTGGTGGTAGGAGGGCAAGGTGTGTTGTATTGAACAAGTCTTGTGTGGTGTATTGAACAAGTCTGTGTGGTGTATTGAACAAGTCTGTGTGGTGTATTGAACAAGTCTGTGTGGTGTATTGAACAAGTCTGTGTGGTGTGTTGAACAAGTCTGTGTGGTGTATTGAACAAGTCGGTGTGGTGTATTGAACAAGTCGGTGTGGTGTATTGAACAAGTCTGTGTGGTGTATTGAACAAGTCTATGTGGTGTGTTGAACAAGTCGGTGTGGTGTGTTGAACAAGTCTGTGTGGTGTATTGAACAAGTCTGTGTGGTGTATTGAACAAGTCTGTGTGGTGTATTGAACAAGTATGTGTGGTGTATTGAACAAGTATGTCTGGTGTATTGAACAAGTCGGTGTGGTGTATTGAACAAGTCAGTGTGTGTATTGAACAAGTCGGTATGGTGCAGGATCGACGGGAGTAGGTTTATTAATAATGGGACACAAAAGATTTAAATTCCTACAGAATTTTTCAATACCTAATTTCAGGTGCGTCCAAATGTTGAGAGCAACCCAGAGAGATTATTTCAAGAAACAGAGGTAAGTTTTGAATACTAACTACAACAATAGTCATCAAGTCAATCTGTCAATATACAATTGAGAAGACTCAAATTCAATTGCAGCTGAAGGCATGACATGCATAAGTTGGAGTTAAACCTAGTGTGCTTAAAAATCAAAATCATATTGTGATTGATATATATAGAAAGTCAAATTTTGATTGAAACCAATTGCATAAAACTGACATGGTAAAATATCATACTTTAAGGATAGGTGACAATTGGTTTTCTCAAATTGAAAATGTTCATTGAAGTGAAATAGTATTTTTCTGTTCACTGAATATCAAAATGACACTTGCTGTCATTTATACAATGATAAGTGTGTTGTCTCTTGTACCTTACTTGCAGTTTGTAACAAGGTGATTGCAAAGAGTCATAAATGATCACCTTTTTCCATTCTTTTTTGTTTTCAGTGTATTGTCATTTATCTTCCTATTCATAAAAAAAAATCCAACATTTTGCACTTATGAAAACTTCTTCCTTTCCTTTGTCACACAGTGATGATACACTCAAAACACAAAATCAACTACTCATTCCATGTGATTTGATTTAAACATATTTTATCCATGAAGAAACGGATTGGGAACAAGAAAAAGTTGTAGGAAGTAGAATAGCAAAGAAGAAAGGATGAATGAAACACTAGTTTGTTGCACAAATCATTTGGTATCATGAATATGTACAATTGAACAAACTCAAATATATTAACATTTTGACAAAATGACAAATCTGCACTTCCTTCTAAAAAAAAAAGAAGAGTAACTGAAATACATGATGTATGAAGTATGCGCTTTACTGACGACATAAGGTTTTCTCTCTCATTTTTTAACATAGAACATTCATTCCATGTTTTCTTACTTAGTTTCAAATATGTCTGTTCCTAAAGGTTTAATGACTTATTCCTTTCTGTAGGCGTGGCAGGCACATCATACAGAGGAAGAAGAGGAAGATGTGCTGCTGAAGAGGCCGCTGTTTGAGATCAACACCTTCACATCCAAACAGGTGTGTTTGATGGTGTGGTTGTTTATGCAAAATGGTGGAACAGTACTTGAATTAGAGATTCCAGTTGTTTTAAGTCAGAGAGAGGACCTTCGGTTTTCCCAGAAACAAGGTTAAAAAAATAGTAGCAGAAAACGAAAGATAACTTAATCATCAAAATGAGTTGTTCTCCCAAAATATTTGCATCTTGGCAGGGCAAAACAACAGAAACCCTTTGAAGAATCAACTCAGATTATTCTAAATAATGTACAAATAATGATATTGACCTCTCTTCTATGCAGGTGACCTCTGACCCCAGAGTAAGGTTAGAACAGAAGCTACGGGACGCGGGGTTACACAAGTCTGACTACGCTCGACAAGTCCTCTCCAAGGTGCAGCCCATACATCCACCCAGGAAGGACATGGAGTCAACAGTCTTTAAGTTTGATTGAAGTGATGAATTCAGTTTTTGGATAGAAAAGACATTAACCATGACCATGTACACCCTGGAATATCCTGGAAGCCAAGGGCCCACTAGATTTGCAGATTGCATAATGAGTCTTCAGCTGGTTAACCCACACTGGGGCATATTATTGACTGGATGTTCATCAACTAAACGACTGAATGTTGATGGACCAGCTTGATACCTTCAAGTTTCACCTCCTGTGTTTGCTGCCTCCAGTTGACTGGGTTGTCAATCGGGTGTTAGTGCTCAAAGCTGGTCTTTTTATAGACAAATCAAGTGAATTGTTTGTCAAACCAGTGGCCCATCCTGGATTTGCAATATATAATTCCTGCGAATTTGACATTCATACTGCTCTGGCACTGTGATTCTGTGATATTCTGTGTGTGACTCTTTTGAGCCAAACATTGACCCTACTGCTAAAGTTCAATATAGGCTTGATATAGTTAACTGTGATACAATCAGTTCGTATGTGGAAAAGACATGAATCAAAGGTGTGACGGTCATTCCCTTTTTTTTCATTGCTCATTTTGTTATACGTTTGTTTGGAACAAAATGAGGAAATGTTGTTCTAAAATTGAAATATTCAAATATTTTGTGAAGAAACCTGAGACTGCTGCATCAAGGATTATTTATGATTACCAATTACACTATGCAGAAATATATGCAACATTTTACATGGACTTTTGTCCATTATTTTAAAACCAATAGCATTTTGTTATTTTGACTGCTACAGAATAGTGACTGGTAATTTTTTTTCTCTTGGTCAAAACTAAGTTGACCATAGTCATAGTCAATTGGATGGGACTTTTTTTTGGGCTGGACAATCAGAGAGCTATAAAGATTGATTTCTCTAAGATTTGAGTTGAGGGACTCTAGACTTTGAGCCTTTTAATTTAAAAGTGCATCTGTGTTCACCAAACAGTAAATAGTGGATATATTGTGATGGCTGGTGTCATTGAAGGCTTTATTATTGAAATGTTGGTTGGAATACATGATGATAATGAGTGTTCGTGTAAAGCGCTGGATGATAAAATCAGGGAGAAAGTTCTCGAAACACTAGAAATGAAGAGTAAGAAATATTATGTAATGCCTTTGTGTATGGAGAGTATGCCATATAATTAGCGGGGTCATGATAAACCTCCCTACTGATATGATACGTATCATGATATTAGGGTAACTATGTGATAAGTACCATGATACAAATATTCCATTGAACTTGCAGAAGAGACTGTGTTCACAATTTAAACTGTTAACATCAAATAACTTACAACAATAAGTCAATGTGTATTTCTGCTGAACACATATATCTTGAATAAAGAAATTAAGTAAATAAACATTATTTGTAAAATGAAAAAAGATAAATCAAATGAGATGTTGTCACATGTCCACATCAAGAATATAATAGTGTCAATTGAACAACAAGAGGAGTTTTAATTAATCGATACACTTCATAACATTTGCAGTAAAAATATTTCAATACATCAGTTCATTTGTGTATCATGACACCTTTACATATAACCCTCATCATATCAATCATTTCAAATATTCAAAGCCAAAGTTCTGAAGCTGTTTAAAATTCAG
This sequence comes from Phorcus lineatus, assembly GCA_921293015.1. Lineage (NCBI taxonomy): Eukaryota > Metazoa > Mollusca > Gastropoda > Trochida > Trochidae > Phorcus > Phorcus lineatus. Next base: position 1,619,264 of record OV121092.1, read on the forward strand.
AAGTATGACATTTAATAAATATTTTGATTCAACATAAACAATATATATATATCAGCTCTACTTTAATATCATATTATGTCAAATCTTATTTAAGTTTCCAATTTTGTTAATCGTGAAAAAGAATTGCCTTCATTTTGAGGTTCATTTGTTAATTTTTTAATGTTTTGTAAATTTTTTAAAAGAAATATTTTCCTATTTATTTCATAGAAGATGATATCTGTGATATGGTTATTTATAAGCAGTTACGGAATAAAGCATATGACATTAGCTATGCAACAAGATCATTAAGCAATAGATAATTTATTCAGTACTTGAGGAAGATTCTCTGTGAAGGTTAAAAACGAAACAACAATAATTGAGTAATGTCAAAATTGCTGTGAAGTCATGCATACACTTTATCATTTTTCTTATCTATTTTTTAGTACAAATGTAATCTTTGCCCTTGTTTAACCAATAAACCTCATCAAATATTTACAGTCTTTTCCTTGAGTTTTACATTCAAAGGATTTTGCCAGTGTAAAAAAATTGTGAGTTGCAGCTTGGTCGAAACCAAAGCGTTCTTGGGCCCGTTCCACAAAACAAAATTGATTGTAAGGCTACATTTGATTGTAACTAATGTTTAAAGAATTGGCTACAACTGATCGTATCTCTACACTTTTTTGTGGGGCATCAGACTGGTTAATTGATTGTGGGTAGGTACGCAAGTGGGTGAAGTTTATTTTACCAGGCCGTGGTAAAGAAGTTCATTGTTTGAATTTCAAGAGGGGATAGGTTACTGGGTCTCTTACTATAAAGAACTGTTCCTCGTAGGTGTTCAAACTATACAAGATCACATGATTCTCAGTTGCCTCCCATGAGTTGCTTCTTCCTTCTACGGGGTGCCAATTGCCAATTGTTTGTATCAGGAAAATATAATCTGAAAATATTCTAGGTATATAAATGACTTCGCGAGGTCTTTCCGTTACTTTTAAAAAAAAAGTTAGGGAAAACGTTCTCACTGAATATTAATTTGCATTCTAGATTTTATCGTGTTCAATGGTAAAAAGTACATTGCCATTACAACGATAGGGTTGCAAGTGTCCTTTTAATCAATAAAGTCTTTGAAGGGAGTTTAGAAGTGGCAAACATTTGATGAAATATTTTCTGACTAAAAACTTGAATGAAAACATACACGACGTTTCCAGTAAATGCTTGCTACTTCGTCAGGTGCAAGCATTTTATTTCTAACTTCATGAATCTGCAATCCCTTCACTTGGCCGATGACTCGTCAATTGTTGTTGTAGACAACTGTGCCACGTACATTTAGATTTGTTTTGCAGTGCTACTCAGTCTGATAAAAATCGATCGTTTTTTTTTTTAAATATTGACTCGGACGGGATTTGAACGTACGCCTTTCTTTCCTCTCAACAATGATGTGGAGAGGACAGCTCCCGATAGAGTATGTTCGAATCTCTCTGAAGTTAGTATTAAAATTCTTTTATTCCTCGGAACACGGTAGATTTTAATCAGACTGCAGTGGTACTTTAAAATCAGTACAATACAACCAAGATCCCCGGGTTCCAACCTAAGCTCCTAGTTTTCACCGAGATGGGTATTTAAGATGGTATTTAAGACTCCTGGAATAGACGCCCCATATGCGAAATAACCGTATGAGCATCAGCCCTACATTTTGAGAAGTTAAAACATGTTGAAACACCTTCAATGTTTAGTGTCAATTTAGCCTATATAGCTTATTTCTTTATTGAAGACCCCTGGTGTTTGGCTATAGTTCGACTCAATAATCTTGTCACCTGTTACGAGCGAACAAACATCAACAAAGTAAATAATTTATAGCATTTTGTTTAGTAACCAGGGAATAAACTTGAACGTTTAACATCAACAACGGCTTTAGCCATTGTTCCCGAGTTAACAAGTTCCGACTGAATGGTTTCACTGCTAATATGTCAGATTAACCTACAGTAAAGTAAGGTGGCGAGGAATAGGCTGGCTCGGTTAACCTTTGAAATTGGATATCACAAGTTTTGAGTGAGTTTTCTCTTTTTATTGTTTATAAACGGCGTTCATAAACCTGACTGACTTGAATTAATTGAAAAATTGAATGATGATATTTATTTTCTATATTTTTTATTTGGTTGAATTTTCTTCAGGGTTCAGTCAGAGGTCATTGGTTATAAGAGACCCAAGACGTAACATTTTAATAAATTTTAATGGCTTCGTTTTTAAACCTAAACACTGAAATTTAAATTATTGTGAATGAAGTCCCGCTAATAACAAGAGCAAGTTGGCTTGCCTAGACGGGCTAGAAAAATTGATACATTTGCGTTATCACTTTTTTTAAAGAGCCACTCCCTGATTTTCATAACATGTTATATTTACCTTTGATACGAACCTAAATGTCATATGTGGTTATATAAAATCAAAACATCTTAACTTTTCATGTCCAAAAGACATTTATATGACAAATACTGGTTTTCCATGAAAATCTAAAAACAGCCTTATAAATGCCCAGAGGTGTAGATATCACGTCCAATATGCATGGATACTAGTTAAATAACCTTACAAAAACTATCAACTCCTAACTGCCCTCCTGGCTGTTTTAGATAAGTCTCCAAAATTACGTTTGACTATTTGACGCGCGCACGTCTGGTTTTCGATCATAATTGCGACGTTCTACCTTCATAATTGTCACTTTAAAAAAACAATAATCGTTAAAATGTGTCTTTAAGGTAACAGTCGATACTTCGCGATCAAATGACAACATTGATTACGTTTGGCATATATGACTCACGGAGTGGCTCTTTAAGTTATACTTATTGCTCATACGATTGCATTACGCTTCTCTTTTGTAACCTTTTCATTTATCATGAATAAATAGAATTTTATTTATTTGCGTTTGACGATTTCCTGAAATTGTGTTGGATTGGTTGGCCATATAATACCATTCAGACTGAAAATAATACTCAAAAATGATTTTGTTCATGGGAGGTGCCCTATAGAAATTACTCTTGCAGAGTTTTATTGGAATCCAAATCTGGACTTGCTTTTCGGGAGGTCAAAATATCTTTAACTATATAGATCAGTCCATATAGTTTCTTAATTCAATATATGTTTGGAACTATTTCAGCGCATATTAAATGTTATGTTTTATATATGACTATACAGCTTATGATATTGTTTCGATTCGTTTAAAGCATTCAACCTTCCCTGTGGTACAGGACATTTCTATTTAAGAACGCAGTCGGGTCTTATCTATGTTTACATACATTTTGAAAATGTTGATTTGTTTGTACAAAGGTGACATATTTACGAATTTTAAAAAACCTGTTGACGCTGTTTATTTGACACATATAACTGAAGTGTCCGATTAACATTCTTGAATAAAGTAACCATGTTAATTTAAAGTTTGTGGGTCCGCATGAATCATAAAACTCAATTTGAACTTCATATAACCCAAATTATCTAATATATAATTAGTCAACAAGGTGATTGGATATAAATAATACAAATATGAAACGGTTCATGTAGTTTTAGATAATAAGATATGCAAAAATAATTGTATATACATGTATATGTTTACTCTTTCTTATATATAACCTTCCTTCACGTGAGAAATCAATTCCCCTATGTTATCAATATAAATATGGTCGAAAGTACTTGTGATTATATCATCTTGACTTTCTTCAACAAATGTTATATATATATATATATATATATATATATATATATATATATATATATATATATATATGTGGTATTGATTATACCCATAATAAAAAAAAACATAACACATTTCACATTTCAATTTTAAAAGGTATCTAATTTCTGAACACAAGGGAAAATCTAGATGCACCTATTCAACCTGTTGATTCTAAATGACCACAAATTAAAATGTCACAAACAAAGCATACACTACGAAGCACGCTCTTTCTTAGAACAAGCTTGTAAGTTACCAATCAACAGTGAAATAGACGCTTGTACATGAAAAGCGTGCAGAGCGTGGGCTATTGACCACAGTACTGTTATCAGATCTCTAGCCTAACCTAAATGCTATTGTACACAAGGCCTCACTGCGATAAGCTGCTTATAATATCAGTCTTCAGGTAAATGAAGTAATTAGGTGAACGCATAAACTAACGCCCCTGGCACTCATTATAACAAGACCACGCCTGTTACGTAAAAAGTCATTTTCGACACAATGGTTTTAATTAATATGCTTTAGTTCCGTGTACTTTTCTTACACCCCGAATCACCTCATTAATATAACTATAGATCATGTTTTAAATTGATAAACAACCCTAGACGGGTGCCTTTTAATTTATCGTGTAGGATACCCCGTATATTTGATGTGTCGTGTAATCGAAAAAGTAAAATTATCACCTACATGTAAGCTTAATCGGGGACTAAAGTTACAACACAGGGAAAAGTAATGTAACAATATTATTCATTCTTGAAAAGGCTATGAACATAAAACAAGACGAAGCAGTGTAAAGTGATAGGAATTATAAATATTAATCATTTAAAAAACAAGTCTAGCATTGCTTCGGTAAAGATCAAAGGCGCCACCTGTCCTTAATCTGAAACCAAGTATCCGTTTTCAAATGACGTCACGAAAAAAATGGCCTATGACGTGAAATGGTCTAGTGCTTTAACTATAATAGTTCATGGCAAAACTATACTTTAAGGCAAAAACATTATGTTCGAGGCTTCAACACTTCTTACGTAATAATACAGCCTCTAAAAGTTGCAAATTCAAGTCCTTTCATTTAGTACGTGTTGTGATATTTATTACGATACTAGATGTTCTCCGCAGATTCCAAGACAGATATCGGGGAAAACATTTCGTTATTCTTTTCATTGTATGCACACGAACTTAAACTTCACTTCGTTGACTATTAAAGCGAAGACAGATAAGCATCATATAGATAATAACTTGGAAATATCCATGTTCATGTAGTGCTAATGAAAGTTTCATATGTAATCATCGGAAATAAATCCTGGACACAAATAAACCTTTATGTTGATCATAAACATAAACCAACATATTGGAAAATAAAGGTAATTTACAAAGCCGGATTGTTGTACTGAAGTAATAAGTAAGGATGGGTATCGCTCCTCATTTCCGCATTGCAATATATCGCGACACACAAAAGCTTATTGCTATACGTTGTGCAATATATTGGTACTTTTCATATTTTAGTTTTTCCACGCTCTCTTAATAAAATAACAGCAATTAGAACAGTGATCAATGCTCAACTGGCCGTCTAAAGATAGATAATTCAGTGACTGCTTTCGGACTTGTCATATGTCTGTGCTATTTTCACTTTGCGAGTTCACACTTTGTTTACAACTTTCCGTGGAATAACGGGTTTTTTGAAAACCTTTTTTATGCAATTTCACACGGTAATTGTTAATTTAAAACCTCCGATCTATTGGATATTTTCAGGAAAGTGTACTTATAAGAATCATTTTGTTATTGTATCGCAATATACCGATATACCGATAATACCGCGCACCCTTAGTAATAAGCTTGATCAGTCGCATATAACGTGAAATTGTTATTTCTACACGCGATCGATGCTATTGGCTCTAGCATTATGTTTCATTATGTGTTTGTAAACTGGCTAATAAAAAGATTGAAAATCGCAATTTGGATTGTTATAAAACTGATTTTGTCGACAGTTTTACACATCTATCTTTCTATTGAATGTACAAATGTTGAATATAAGGGCCTGTTCTATATACATTGTATGACAGCTTCAAAAGCACACTTTTGTAGATTGTCCAAAAATGGTCATTTGTTTCTATTTTTATGTAGTCAACGTAGCCCACAATTACTTGCACTAATTCCGCAATTAATGCAATTATTTCAAGACCAAATACGCATCTTATTTGAATGGTCAGTTTCCATAAAATAAGCTTTGAAACCATCATGTTGACCACGCGTTATAACAAACCAGTAATCGTATGTTAATCCCTCAAATTAATGCAATCATTTCAAGACCGTCCACACCTGTTGAGGAAAAAAATTATACAAGCTTCAATTTACACCTACATTCGTGGTTAATTACAAACGGTCAACTCTAGCCAGATTGTCCATCGACTTGACATCGTGAACCGCATAACCCCACGATTATCCGGCAAATTAGACGCTATTGTTTACGGTCCCCTAGCAATTGTGCAAACACCGCTGGCAACTCTCTAGAGCTGTTGATGTTTCGATCAATATATCTGCATCCTTTAGGCATAACGGGTGTACGCATGCGCAGAAAGGTAAGCTCATCCGTCCTTGCCGAGGTGGTTTTAATTGGGTATAGAATCATATTCATTGTGGATACGTATTCATAGATTAAAGGTAAGACTTTACAAATATTTTATGTTTTCTTCGAAAATTATTCGAATATACCCGTAATCAAGATTTCTGTCATGTCGCCGACGTTAGTTTGCTACCTGGTTGGAAAGATAAACCCAGCCTATTGATTTGTTTTGTGATTGTGTTATGGCGAACGCCTGCGGAGAAGACAGCGGCGAATGGACCTTGGAAAAAATAGTTACATATAAATTCTTTCAGAAGAATCGTTATTTCAATATATAACACGACGCAAGCAAAAGACGTGCAAACCTTTCGAATTTTGCATAATAACCTGTAAGGGCATTTGAGTTTCTGAATTTAAAAAATGTCATCATGAATGCAGTTAAGTGATGTTACTATATGTATATAGAGAGCTGTAAAATGCACTAGATTATTACCTTATGTCTCATATATTATATATAATCGTATTCTAACAACACCAAAATAGTTTTTATTAATAATTCATTAAGTGATCGTTTGTAAGCAATATATTATATATATATATATGTTACAAGATATATTCATTCAAGAGATCATTTCTCACATGTATCATGTTACGCGTACTTGACCCTCCATTGATGTCGTCTAATTATAAAATTTGTTTGATAAGCCATTACATTCCATTTCATTCGCATTGATATAAAATTATTTTCAATCGAAAACTGTCCCTTTCTCTTGCAACGTTTTCTCCACTGGTTGTGCAATTAACTATTCTAGTATATTGCACTATCACATGGGATTAAGGAAAAAACCATTGCGTTTGATTTGAAAGATAGTAATCGAAACTAGGCGAGTTTTCGATACTGGTAATAAAAAGTCAGCAGCCGTTAATGAAGATTTATGGAAGGGGGAGGTTTAACGCTCCTTTTTTCTGAAGGTGTAAATATTGTCCATTAGTAACTTAGCTGGGAAAGTCAAAATAGGGAAGCAATTGATGTTGTATCGAAAATGATTCTTGTCGGTCAAAACAAAATAGTCACATTGACCAATTCAGCGCGATGTATCGCCGTAAGCAATGTTAAGAGAAAAACGTGATGCTTAATTTGAGTTGCTGTCAGTACTATCACTTCATATGTACATGACGTGAGGAATTATTTGTAGTATATCATATCAAAAGTGTAAAAGCTATAAAGCGTAAATAAAAATCTAAATCGAATCAAATGAAGTACAAATACAACTTTTCTCTTTAAATAGTTTTATTTTACAAATGATTTCAATAGAAATCTCAGGACGATATATCGTAGTATCGAGATTCGTTATACTTAATCTGACGATATACGTATTGTACCACGTACGTATCCTCGGCTTTGTTAATTTCTATAAAATCAAGGTGTTTGTCAACGGATTTTTTTTTCACGTAGAAAATCTTGAAAAACGGTTTCAGCCATGATATTATCGTAATGTATCGTATCGATCAGAGAAATGTCTTTATATGAATGGTATCGTAAAATAGCAGTATCGTCACAACATTATGTCATAACCAATGAGTTATTTGGAAACTCATGTCAAGGTTTCTCAAATCGATTTTTTTATTCTTTAAATGAATTACCCTATTTCCTCGAATACAATATTTCACTCAGCACCCCCTTACCCCCAGGGTTTGTAATCGAGGCCCGGGTTGTAATCGAGGCCGGGTTCTATTTTTTAAGACCTGAAATGGCATTACAAAATCTATTGCAAGAGTGAGAAAGTGGCATTCCATATCTCAAAACTTTCCATCTGGAAATCATTCGAAGTTTATTTTTTACATTGAGTTATTATGTAAGGCCCGGGTTAAATTCGAGACCCGGGTTATATTCGAGGCCCGGGTTCTATTTCACTCAGCACCCCCTTACCCTCCGGGTTATATTCGAGGCCCGGGTTGTATCCGAGACCCAGGTTGTAATCGAGGAAATACGGTATCTGGGTATTCATGCGTAATCGCAGTCATCTGATGACGTCAAAACGTCATTAATAAATGGCGTTAACCATGATTTCATCCTCCTCCATGCAGGCCATGTGTTTAACCCTGACTTCCTCCTTCGTAGGGGTTTGTGATTTGATATGTTTGGGTTTTGTTTCATTTAGTACACACATATTATTTTAAGAGAAAAACTATTTGAATATTTCTATCATAATCATTTTCCACATTGATGATGAAATAAGTAGAGAATTTCACCCACGTGTCGTCTGATATCAAGTATATCAATACGATTTGATAAAAGTTACAAATATCTGAGACCTACCGAGGATATATAAACTTTTATCAACGAGTGATGATATATTTGATATAAGAGGAAACGAGGGTGGTATCATCCCAAATAAATTTTCGCAACATTTTGATGTCCATCTTTGTCCATCTTTGAATACGGGACTGCCATAGGACTTCGAGTGCAGGTTTATCCTAGCATTTTGACGATATATCATGTTTAAGACGCCATGAGATATCGCTTCATCTCACTCAAGCGATATCTACTGTAGAAGCAAGTATTGGATGGGAAACGTGTAAATAATAACGCTAGGAATATCCACTCAAGGGTATCAAACTATAAAACAATTAAAAAAAACAACAACCATAATTTGATTTGTTTCGCGTGCATATAAAATCAGTCATTTCAAATGATTTATAGAAGAATAATGAGGTTGCCAGTTTACCCCATAAAGCCTGAGCACTGTCGTTTATGTCAACCATTTGGTTGACAGTTGTATCGATTTCAGATCAGTTATGATGTAACTTGTCAGGGCTCTTTTGTTCAAGCTATTTTTGAAATTCCGAAATATTTCCAGTTGTTACGAAGGAGGTTAATTATAACTGGAGCAAATTTGTCGTGCAGTTTTTATAAAGAGAGTGCAAGTGTTTGTCTTGCCTGAGCGAAAGCAAGTTCTTATAAACACCTGAAAAAACCTTTGATGGTAGTAATTTCGTAACTTATGATTGTGATATGATTTTTTATTTTTATTCCATATAATTCATGTACTGTCGCTTCAGATAAATTATAAGCATGCCTAATAAACTAGAAATAGATTTCATAAGTTTGTTCGCTGGTTGAGACACGGTTTGAAATGTGCAGTTGAAACTATCATAAATCCATTAGTTTGTCAAGACATTTATGGAGTCTGAATCTATGCAATAGAAGACTTTCAATACTAGAGAGTCCAAAAATGTATTTCATATAGTATATACATATGGTGCTAAAATGTTGTAGATTTGGGTGGAATTTTCCGTTTTTGTTAAGTATAGGAGTTACGACATTCAATTGCTTTGTGACACTTGCAGCGCGTGCACCCGGGGATCCTCTAGAATGTAGACCCAAAATGCATGGAAAGTTCGTGCAGTTGCGAAAGTGCAGTTGGACTAAGACAGTGAAACAAGGCCTTTATGAACAGTGAACTAATTTTACTATATATAGTTCAACACATGTTTATGTATTTAAAGCGACGGTTATGTAGAAATGAAAACAATATTTAAAGTAATTTTTCGTTAGTGTCTTTTTATTTCTATGATAACCTGATTCCGTTTACGCTCGTATTTTGAATTATTGCAATAATAACTCTGAAATTATTGATAATAATACCTTCTAGCAAAAATGTAATAATATTCAAATTGCAAAATGGTGGATAACCTATACTCATGTCGCCTAAGGTTCCGTAAAACTTCATGATACTGATACACAATTCAAACATCTCGAAATATGGATAAATTTTAACAAATATCACTGCATATCAAAAGTCATGTAATCGATACAAATCGATAAACTGAGTCTGTTCCATGTAATCAGTGGAACCGACTTGATATCAGGGATGATTACATTGTAATCAGCAAACATGTTCCAATCATGCAATATACAGAGTCACACTCTCTCCTGCCTAGGAAGCGTGACAAGCGTAATACTTTACAGGTAAATGTATTCGTCAATTTATCATTGACAGGCAAGGTTTAGCGTTGCGAAATGGATATTTGAAATAACCGGTATTTTCAGTTCGCACATGGACAAAACTGGGTAATTTCTTTCTTTGCGCAACGCGAAACATTATTTCATATAATGGGGATAAATATAAGGATTACAACTTTTTTATTCATGATAACGACACAAGAATCCGTATCGAATGATCCCATACCATAAATAAATAAAAAAGTGGTCATCCATATAATTTTCCTCATACCTCTTTAAGAAGCCATCATGACCTAGCTTATGCTTTTTGTATGACTTCAAAATATGGTTACAAAATGATCAATAGTTCAGCATTTCACATTATGTCATAAAGTCATCATTAAAAAGATCAAGATGACCTTAAAGCTATTGTTGCACGAACTTTCACGAAAAGTAAAACGTTATGTTAATGTAACCGATAACAAGGTTATCTTATTTAATCAATAAAAAGGGTCTTTATACGAACGTACCGTATTCGTACCAAGTTTGAGTAACCCATCTCCCTTGTGCAAATGCTTAAAATGTTTTCACACAAAAATGACCACATGTAGTTCAGTTGATATTTGTTTACTTCTACGTCTACCTCTACCCTCTTAAGATAATACATTAGGCATAATTTTCAAAAATTTATTGGGAATATTTGAAGAAATAAAATTCCCAAGAAATGTGCTTGGTTGCCTTTCAATCAAACATTTTGCATGAACATTTGCTTACAAATGTGAACCTTGAAAAGGAGTCATTATAAATTGATACTGTAAGATTTATATTCCTACAATTTTATCATAATTCAATTTCCGTATTTTGTCACGCTCAATTAAGCTTAAATTGTCAGTGAATCAAAGGATTTTGCTGATATTTTAACAGGAAAAAGAAATGATCAGTGGAGATTTGTCAGTTATAAAAGAGATATTCATGTAGTCAGTCCCCAAAGATATGATTAGTAATATATGGCCCTTAGAGATACATGGTCCGACAAATATGATCATTAGAGACACAGGGCCTATTGATATGGTATTGAGAGATTTGATGCCAAAATATATGGCCCCTAGAGATATGGTCATTATAGGGACATGATCAGTAAATATATAGAGACATGATCAGTAAATATATGGTCATTATAGAGACATGGTGCCTCTAGAGATATCCTCCTTAAATATATGGTCACATAGAGATATGGTCCCTATAGAGATATGGTCCCTATAGAGATATGGTCACATAGAGATATGGTCCCTATAGAGATAGCATTCTTACATATATGGTCATTATAGAGACATGGTGCCTCGAGAGATATCATCCATACATATATGGTCACCAGTTAGATACGGCCCCCATAGAGATAGCATTCAATATTAAGATAGGGTCTCAATAGATATATCATTCTTGGTCACATATGGTCTCTTTAGAGATATGGCACCCAATAAAAATATATGGTCACTATATGATGATCAATGAGATCATTGAAGTATGGTCACTACAGACACGTGAACCCTAGAGGTATGGTCTTATAGAGGTATGGTCTTATAGAGATATGGTCCCTACAGACACATGGACCCTAGAGGTATGGTCTCATAGAGATATGGTCTCATAGAGGTATGGTCTTATAGAGATATGGTCTCATAGTGATATGGTCCCTACAGACACATGGACCCTAGAGGTATGGTCTCATAGAGATATGGTCTCATGGAGGTATGGTCTTATAGAGATATGGTCTCATAGTAATATGGTCCCTACAGACACATGGACCCTAGAGGTATGGTCTCATAGAGATATGGTCTCATAGAGGTATGGTCTTATAGAGATATGGTCTCATAGTAATATGGTCTCTACAGACACATGGACCCTAGAGGTATGGTCTCATAGAGATATGGTCTCATGGAGGTATGGTCTTATAGAGATATGGTCTCATAGTAATATGGTCTCTACAGACACATGGACCCTAGAGGTATGGTCTCATAGAGATATGGTCTCATAGAGGTATGGTCTTATAGAGATATGGTCTCATAGAGATATGGTCTCTACAGACACATGGACCCTAGAGGTATGGTCTCATAGAGATATGGTCTCATAGAGGTATGGTCTTATAGAGATATGGTCTCATAGAGATATGGTCTCTACAGACACATGGACCCTAGAGGTATGGTCTCATAGAGATATGGTCTCATAGAGATATGGTCTCATAGAGATATGGTCTCATAGTGATATGGTCTCTACAGACACATGGACCCTAGAGGTATGGTCTCATAGAGATATGGTCTCATAGAGGTATGGTCTTATAGAGATATGGTCTCATAGAGATATGGTCTCATAGTAATATGGTCTCATAGAGGTATGGTCTTATAGAGATATGGTCTCATAGTAATATGGTCCCTACAGACACATGGACCCTAGAGGTATGGTCTCATAGAGATATGGTCTCATAGAGATATGGTCTCATAGAGATATGGTCTCATAGAGGTATGGTCTTATAGAGATATGGTCTCATAGTAATATGGTCTCTACAGACACATGGACCCTAGAGGTATGGTCTCATAGAGATATGGTCTCATAGAGGTATGGTCTTATAGAGATATGGTCTCATAGAGATATGGTCTCTACAGACACATGGACCCTAGAGGTATGGTCTCATAGAGATATGGTCTCATAGAGGTATGGTCTTATAGAGATATGGTCTCATAGAGATATGGTCTCTACAGACACATGGACCCTAGAGGTATGGTCTCATAGAGATATGGTCTCATAGAGATATGGTCTCATAGAGATATGGTCTCATAGTGATATGGTCTCTACAGACACATGGACCCTAGAGGTATGGTCTCATAGAGATATGGTCTCATAGAGGTATGGTCTTATAGAGATATGGTCTCATAGAGATATGGTCTCATAGTAATATGGTCTCATAGAGGTATGGTCTTATAGAGATATGGTCTCATAGTAATATGGTCCCTACAGACACATGGACCCTAGAGGTATGGTCTCATAGAGATATGGTCTCATAGAGATATGGTCTCATAGAGATATGGTCTCATAGAGGTATGGTCTTATAGAGATATGGTCTCATAGTAATATGGTCCCTACAGACACATGGACCCTAGAAATATGGAAATACACATATGTTCCTTATAGAGTTATAGTCCATAGGGATTTGTTTCCAAAAGGTTGGTCCCTAAAGATATGGTCCCAAGAGATATGTCCAGAAGAGCAACTTTGGTCGAGACGTTGCACCGGTGACTATGTATACAGTAAATTATTGTTTAAGAATATTTTTTCAAAATGTAACGCATCTGTATCGTTACCTTGAACTAAATTTACAAATGTAAGGATTTTATGGTTAAATGAGGACGACATTTATTAATTGAGCTACATCAAGGAAGTTAAATAAAATGATATCAGAATAATTGATCGGCCCCCCGCTTATTTTAGGGAAAAAAAACACTTTTTTTTTGCTCTTTATTTCAATGTTTGTATGAAAAAATAGAATATTATAAGTTTCATGAGGCATCTGACCCTTTTCTGCAGATTGAGATCGTGACGAGAACAAGCAGCTATATGTTGTTATATGAGTCAATTTTAAAAAAAGTGTTATTTTCAAGGAGCGAAAACCCAAAACATTTTTGTTGTTTATTTTGAAGTTTATTTGCAAAACATTGAAAGATATATGTTTAATTTTAAATATGTGAAATATGCACGCTTAACCTAGCCAAATTTTCATGCAATTAACAATAAATGCGCTAATTGGTTTCAGCAAGTCAGTTCTGTTACCAATATTGTAAAACGATTTTTAATGATAAAAAACTTCTAATTTTGTTCACTTTTATGACTTGTAGGAGTTAATACACACGTCAAATGATTAAGTGCCTTTAAAAATGGTACAAGTCATCAAAATATTTAATAAAAATTTTTAGCAGTATCTGAACTCATAAAAGACACTTAACAGAGGTTTAACATTTGCTATATTTTTATTAATTGCTGCATGAAAATTGTTTACTCTTCATATTTATTTTGCCTAACCAAGCTTTAATAACACCATTTTGAAATAATTGCAATTTACATATTTTTGAATACTCATTCATGGGTTTTAGAAAATCAAAGTAGTGACATTTGAAAGTAACAGAGTGGACAGTTGTGGTAACAGAATGGAAAGTTTATTTTGTAAATGCCTGACAAATTACATAGAAGACCTTAAAAGATATTCTGATAACACTTCGCCATTTATCTTTTGGAATTATATCACCATAAGCTCTTTCTACATGTTTTTTCATATATAAAACAAGACTTGTTGGCAAGCAGAAATGTTGCCAGTAACAGAAATGACACATCCGGTAACAGTATTGCCATAAATGAAAAAGGTTGGTATTATTTCCTTCAAATTACCACTGTAGTGATTTTCTTGATCATGGCATACATCCTTGGTATTGAAAGTTACCTCTAATAAGAATGTCAGTTGATTCTTTTCCATCAAAATTGAAATATTAGATTGGTAACAGATTTGACATCAGCTTTTTGTCAGAACTGTTACCTTTGTCTGAAAAGTAATGATTAATTGCTTCCAAAACAAATATAACAACGGAGAAAAACATATTTGTCATAAAACTTGCAACATTCTAAAAGAGAAACCTTTACACTTGAAATACTATCATAAAAAAACAGATGTTACTTTTAAAAACGTGTTGATCTCAGAACAAGCTTAAGAAAGACTTTTGAACTTGCAGCTAGCAAACACAAACAAATTCAACGCATAACAGTTTTGTTACTTCAGAAAAATCATTGAAATAGAAGTTATTTGAGCATGATTTATTCTATATGTAAGGGGTCTCAGGTATCCTGACAAAAATTTGAATCAAATTTGAATTAGAAGTGTTTATCAGGAGCTAAAGAGGCAGCTGTCACATTATGTGAAGGATGAGTATCATCAGGAGCTTAAGAAGCGGTTATCATATCAGTTGACAAGAGAGTAGCAACAGGAGCCGAAGAAACAGTTGTCATATAAGGTGTTCAGTATCATAAGGAGTTGAAGAAGAAGTTGTCATATCAGGTAACAAGTGAGTATTATCAGGAGCTGAAGATATAGTTGTCATATCAGGTGACAGGTAAGTATCATCAGTAGCTGAAGATGACCAAAGTTTATTTGGAAGAATGATGAATCAAGAATATACTCCTGCGAAAAGATATCAAGACTGTCACAATCCACATCATAGTTGCTTCCCAGAGTCATCCATTTCACCCTCGGGTTCCATATGGATTGTTGAGCTCCAAAAGGCTTAAATTGAACGTGTTCAGAACATCCCTTTAAAAGTTTGCTCTCATTTCACTATTGACCAAGCTGTTATTTAAAGTCAGACCCTGTTCTACATCTGAACAAAACAAAAAGTCAAATCTGTCAAAAGGGTTGAGTCAGAAATAGATTTTCATCATAAATGTTAGGACATGTCAAATACTTAGAAGAAATTAAGGGGGAAATTTGAGTCAAACAAACTAGGTAGGAATTGAATTACACCTTCATTTGTAAAATAAGCATTTAAATGTCCAACCTTTTGCCACATTTCAGAAAATCTATGCACAATGATAACATTTGAAACTAAGGAGTCCTGTCAGCAGTAAAATATATGAAAATGACATAAATAGATGAAAAAAGAGTTGATAAAATTATTATTGTGTCAAAACTGTTACTTCATTATGTCAAATGTGTTACCAAAATAAAATATCTCCATTGTTATTCAAAAGCTTACCTTTAATATATATTAAAACAAAATTCTCAGAATACTAAGGAAGATACAAAAAGAGGAAGATATTTCATGATGAATTCAGCTTTAATTACAGTAAATAGCATTGCAATGTCAGAACTGTTACTATAGTTATGTCAAATCTGTTACCAATTGTCAAGAAATCCATGCATGATGAGAATGCATGTTTATTGTGAGTTTTAAAAACAGATGAATAGATAGACTGGATATTTTTACAAGATAGGAACAAAACAACTTGTTAACACTCTGATGAAAGATAAAAAAGTGGAAGCAATGTAAGCAAATGTCAAAACTGTTACTTCATTACGTCAAAAGTGTTACCTAAAAGTTTTTGTCGTCCTTTGCTCCAATTATTTTACAAAAGTTAACCTTGAAATATTTGAAATCACTTTCTAAAATATCAAGGGGAGATCTAAGTATAAGACAAAAACTATACGTATAACCAGTCAGCTTTACTAAACATGATTCGCAGTGAGATGTGAGAACTGTTACAATGTATGTCCAATCTGTTACCAGTTTGAACAGTAACAGTAATGACAGTAACAGATTTGACATTTTTGTTTGAATCAATGTTAAAATAATGATTTCTCCCATTTCCAACAAAAGCCATACCACATTCATCTTGTGCCTTATAAAGCATTAATTTAGAATTTACTTGTGTTTGAGTATATCGCTGCTCAGAAGATTAAACCGTGGTAACAGATTTGACTTTAAAATTCATAGACAACGTATGCTGCGCACCTGAAGCTGAATTTCTCAATAAAACTTCTCTCAGAGCAGTCATGCTACCCTCCATTGGCAAGGCAAGAACAAGGAGGCCCACAATGGGTAGTAGTAATTTTGTTGAGAATAAGGGAGCAATCATTTCCCCATACAATTCATTAGGGTAACAGAACTGACACAGACCCTTGGGACAGTCAAAAGTAAGAAGAAAATATCCAAAATATTGGAAATTTTTTAATTTATTTTAAATTGGTGATATTATCTACGTTAGTTCGTTTTTTTTCTTATCTCAGAGCATAAAAAAGTATAAATGGTCAATTTATTTATCCCTCATTTCATCATCAAAAATTTTGATCCTGACTGTGGGACAGTCACTATTGCTTGATTTTTACTCTTTAAACTGCTTTAAAATTTATAATTAACAAAAATATTGTTGATAAATGGCGTGTTGGTGGTAGAAGACAATGGGTTTAATCAATTTAACGAAAAAAATCAAGTATAATTTTTCAAATGTTTTTATTACAACTCCGGACATGAAATTTACACTTTTTTTGAAATTGACTCATATACTCTTTGAAAATGTGTACTTACAATAAGATTATGTTTTTTAACGCTCAAGCTTTAATGCGTAGATGATTTTTTAACCGCCAGAAAACTTTTGTGACTTTATAACTGTTGCAAAACCAGAATAGATTGACCAAACGTAACTCAGTACGGTTATCAATGCAAGATTGTAATTGTAAGATTGTAAGCCCGGGCGTAATTTGATGTGGTGAATGACGTCATAAAACTATGATGCAAGGCGACCCTCCCATACCACCTTAGATATTAGAAACTGTTAACATAGGCTGGAAACATTGGTGCAGTTTGAAATCCAACTGAATATTTTTTTTACTTATGTCTTATGTACCTTTTAAATTAATTCATTGTGAAACTGAAAATCTTCACAACCTATGAATGTCGACCAATCAAAATGCAAGTAACTTTTAGAAAAACTGTAATTCTCACTACCATTAAAATACTAAGTATTTTATATATGTCTCTTCTATTATATTTAACAAAGTTTAAAAATGATATTTCATTAATGGCGATTATTAAAATCATAAATGCAAAAGAAAGTTATTTTTTCAACAAACAGATAATTAAAAAAAATAGATCATGTTATATTTCATTTCTCAATCAACGACTTGAACTTCCCTTGAGCATCCTTTAGCAGTTTAAAAATTCGCCTTGGAGTTAAAACAAGGCTTACTTCCCTTTGCGAATGGCCTTGACATTGACATTTCACTCAAGAGAGACAACGCTTTGAATAACAAGAGCTGCAATAAACGATAAGAGGTAAGAAATTATAAATCTCTTTCTGAAGATGAAAATGTATGTTTATTGAAACAATTGTATTTATTCTTAACAAATTAAAAGTTATTGTTAACTCGAAAGGCTTCTCTAAACTAACCGATTGTGTGACATTTGACAGGTTATCGATAACTTCATAAGGCCAAGGTGTATCACGCACTTGTAATATTTGTATCTAAGCTCCTTACTCAAACAGCCTGCGAAGGATATCCTCGCGCTGAAATGCTTTCGAGAACACGGGCTAATCTCACAAACCCTGCTGAAATAGCATAGTTTAACACATTTTTGAAGAAAAACTAATCTTTGAAGCGAAGGATTTCCACATCGTGACGGCAGCGAAGCGAGGACGACCTCTTGTTGACAAACTGGAAATCTGACGTAACGGCTTTATGTGCAGTGACCGTGCGAAGCCAGAAATGAAAGGTGCGCGAAAATAAATGTCTGCGATTTTTTATTACGCCACGATACATTTTTGAAGAAATCATGACGTTTTAAAAAGGTTTTAATATATGGTGACAAGTAGCAATGTAGCTCTGAACTTCAACAATGACATTTTTTTAATCCAATATAATAGCCTATTGTACTTTTCTCGGACTAATGATAGATGTATCTCTTAGGTGCGTGGCTTTACCCGGAAACATTGTATTCCTCATGTTCGCGTCTGAATCAATATAGAACCCTTTTTCTAATTCGTGATGGAGATGTAATGGTCAGTGCTTATGAATAAGTAAGGAGTGAATCCTTTAGTGGTCAGAAGGTCAAATAAAGTTTACGCCGAACATGAGTTGATGAAATCAGCTCGTTTCTATTATGTTTGCAATTAAAAAATTTATTTATGATGACATCAATAATTAAACGTTAGAGGAGGTCTCTAAAATTGGATCCACATTTTTAAGTGTTTGTATCCAGTACCTATTTGAATATTATTGTGTCACGAGATGAAATTCACCTGGTATTTGACAGAATTCATTCAGTATTCTATTGATTATGTAATTCTAGCCATAACATATATATCTAAGTAGCAAAGTAACTTGTTTGCTTACAAATTAGAAAGTTGTTCCGACAGCTGACCAGTGAAGATATATTTTATCACTGGTCAGTCACAATGAAAAAAATATATATCACTCGTTTAGATCTCCCCTTCACTTATAAAACTAATATGATCATTGGCGACATTTTATCCAGGTATCTTCAGTTGTTTTTATTCACTGGCGTAGGCCTACCCTAGTATATAAACAACAGTTATTGGCCAAACGACGATGTTATGAATATTCTACGAAAAGGTTTCGTAAATTGAGTTACGCTCCCAAATTTTCGTTTTTCAAAACTGACTTCCATTTTTGAAAATCAACTGTAACTAAATACCTTAATCATGAAATATATATTGCATATTTTTAAAAATGGAGACTGCGATTCTAACCTGTTTGAAGTTTCGAGAAAATCGACTCAAGTTATACAATAGTTATTGCATTCGTTTTAACTGTAAATTGAATTATTAGTAGACCATTTATTTCCTTTGTTGATTTATGGAATTATTGACGTCTTTTATAGGCATTCTAGGTGCTGATTTTATGGAGGAGAACAAATTCTATGGAAAGTTATCACTTGCTTGATAAAGGTGTTAGCACCTGCACCGAAACGTAGCAAATTTAGGTATTACTACTCGAGGGATTATATATCATAACTTTGACGAAAATAATGTTGAGTTTTGTATTACACGAGCAAGAGCGATTCGAGTTATAAAAAATTCACATGTGTTTCGCAAAAGTCATATGACACACTTCCGAGTGTAATAATATCTTTTACCGATTCCTTTCCTCTAAAACGCTGTCTCTCAATAGAAATTGGAATGTGTCCTTCTTCATAATGTTTTTGCTTTACAGCTTTGACTTCTGTCGTTATTCAAACCAGGAAGCTCAGCGTAGTTTAAGCTCACTTATTGATTTTTCATGTACACGTGTGTTCTACCGTTCTTGATTCCTATTGAACTCGTCTTTGAATTATTGATGGAGATTGTCGACCTGTCCCTTTCAAAGGTCACCTATGATACTCGTTATAATAAGTCGCCTTTTACTGAAAACGTTTATGAATATTTCCTTTAAATGAATGGAATCTGAGCATGAATAGTAAGAGATATAATGCTATTTGTTGTTTGAATGAAGACCACAAGGCCGGAGTTTTTTTTATTTCTTTACTCACGATCTTTTTGAGACGATCTTTTATACCGTTTTTTAAAGGGGCAGTAGCACAGGTTTTTTAAAGATGTTAAGTAATATAACAGATGGCCAGATAATGTTTTTAAACAAAAGAAGCAGTTCTGAAACGGACATATCATGTTGAACTATTCAAATCCATTTGTCTTACCTTAAATGAATAAAAGGTGTTCATATAGAAATGACTGCCAATGTTTTTCTCTCTGAAACTTGATAATTTCCTCTTCGACCAAGGAAAACCGTATTGAGTAACGAGATGTTTTGCCCTATTAAGAACATGCTTTGTGTATAAACTAATGTTTATTTGGGGAAATTTCGAGAAATACTATTATCGAAATACTCGCTAATGTACCTTCAAAGCCTATTGATAACGGATAGATGGAACTCAAAATATTCATACTGCAGTAGATTTTCATATCTTTGAAAACAGTGTATAATTATGATTATGCGATAATTCATCAAATCATTGCACTCGGTGAATAAAGGTCTGCAAATCAATGGAATAATTATAACTCTGTGATCCCTGGCTTTCTCAAGATATCTTTGACGACACTGACCAATATCGTCAAATCAAGGGCTAGCAAAACACAGTTATCGATTTTCGATACCTAAATACGTCATATCCGCTACCTATTCAATAATCGTGACAAGCTATCTCAGAAATAGAATACATTTAATCATATAATTGTGGACGATTTCTACCGGGTTCGACAGTAATGATTCATGAATAACGGGGAAGTGGTCGAGGGCGCAGTTGTATCTATGTCTCTACATCTAGTCGATAGACATTGACAGGTGTCGATTTCACATCTATATTACAGTGGATATGTGGGAAATTGCTTTGATAGTAACCATGACAATACTCGGGAACTGGACAATATCAGAATCAGATATCATCAATAATGTGTACTCTTGCTCGGTGGAATGATGTCTTCACGTTTCAAAATGACTCTCTGTAATTGTTAGTAACCATAAATATCCCGATATGTCTACTATACCGATGATCGATTATTACCTTCTGAGGGTCTTTCCCGAGATTTGTATTACCTGCGAGAGCGAGGATAGTATACTTGAGTTATTTGCATGATTTGATAAAGAGACTCGCGTTGAAACAACTCACACAATGCAAAAATGTAAGTGCCAATGTGCACATATGAAAAATATGTCACGGCATATTTTTCACCATGTTGGTAAAATATTTTTACCCATGTGTGATACTGTCATTTAAAGAGCTATACATTGTGTATATATTAAGGTTATATCATTAATACATTTTAGACGTCATTTAGAACGAAGGTAATACTTTTATGAGCCTCAATAGCATGGCGGTGATCTATTTTCATGTGATTAGATTGGCCAAGCGTATATCATACTCACATAACACTAACACCGCGCAAAGCTTTGCGGGAGACATTATGTTTACGTAATAAGAAGACTTAAGTAATCCCAAAATGCTTTCGTTTCCGGGTCAAATATCAACTGCCGTTCAATATTTTGTTTTTACAAAACTTTGGATTATCAACAAAATACAAAATTGGAATGAACACTTCACTCCACCAGAGTTTTGTAAGTGCATGAATGTAGTTACCCTCGTGCTGACATAAAAAAAAACCCCATTGACTATGTGACTAAGAAGTTATTCTTTTTTGCCATAAGCTTCGATTAATGTTGTGTGTCCAACGTTAATTGAATATATGTTTTTGACCCAGATTTTACACGAAATTTGTAACATGTGCATTGTTGATGGAGTTGCCGGATGTATCATTGATTTTATACTAAGATCTCTCATGTTAGAAAAAAATCACCGGAGGGTGCATAACACGCGTTCTATATCATTTTCAAGACAGTGTGCTATCGACAAGTCCATGATACGATAGGTATCAATATATCTCACTACGACACGATTCGATAAGACACAATCACGATACACTATTTCCAGGGGTTTTTGATAAAGATAAATTTGACTTTGATCAAGGACCTTGATTTTAAGGCAAAATAAGCATCGGTACGTATCACGATACAGATATAATTGTCGCGATTATCGATACTACGGTGTATCGTCTTAGTTCTAGCGATCGTAACCTTTTAAAATGTTTAAGGATGTTCGCTCCTCAAATTTAAAGTATTAAACTTTTTTTCTAACTTGTATTTTTCAAAAGTTAAGTGTATTTGCTTGAAATATGAACCCCAAAAAATAGGGGTTAGTGTGGGTTTTTTCGAAATATTCTAAGACAAAGATCCCTTTGTGAGTCACAGTTTTAACATGGGAGTCTATGGAGAAATCTTGACCTTTTTTGAGAAATCTTAAATTTTAATTATTTCCTGTATTAAACTTTTTTTAATATGAAAATATGTTAGAGTTAACATAATTTTCTTCCAGAAAAAGGTAAAAAATATATATGGTAGTGTGGGTTTTTAGCCACTACGGTGCAACATGTATTGAAACATTTCAATTAAATAAACAACATTCAAGCTATTTTTGTACTAAAAACATGCTTTCCTCCACTCATTATCTAAAATTCTAACTGAATGCATACATACAAATCATATTCATTCAACAACATCTACTTGCTAAGATAAACAGTAAATAAAACTGGCTCAAATGATAGTTACAATTGAAAATTGATGAGTCAGCAAAATTATGAATTAATTCAAAATACATCAGACACGTTTTTTCCCTTTAAACACACCATATGTCTTTGATTTATAATAAATCAACATGAAGAAAATACAAAACAGTAGAAATAACACAAAAATACAATTTATTTCTTTTCTCACACCACATTTCAAAAGGTACAGAAAATCAAAAAATCATAAAGGGAAGCAACTGGTCAACTTGAAGCGCACATAAAATACCTAGAGAAATGTGTCTTGTCAGGTACACAAAATATTAATTTAACTCAACTAGAAACTATAAATCCTTGTTTATTGTATGTTGTCCAAAAAGGAATGTATCAAGTCATTATTCTCCAACTGAGATTCACAGACACACTGGGAAATCATAGGTTTGTATGATCTGTATGTCACAGCATCCATTAGAACGGTTTATCCTCTACTCTGCATCGGATGAAAGTACACATCTACCTGAAAAGATGAATAAGTTTGTTAACTACACTCATTAGAATTGATTCCTTTTCATTTCATAATGGCAAACAGCCAATATTGTCATATCTTTTTAAAAATCCATTACAGTTTATACAATGATAAACATAATTGATAATTTGGCCTTTGGAATAAGAGCAACAAGCTTGTAGGAAAGATGTGACTTTCAATGTCATCTTGTTTTAAAGAACATTGTACACCTCACATAACATAATCACTAGCCTCAAAAAACTTCCCAACAATATTTTATGAATTTAAGGGGAATTAATTTTTTAAAAATTTGATTATGTCTAGTCTCAAAGACCTTTTTGACCTTTCTTCTCTCATTAGGTTAATATTACATGATCATTCATGAACACAGAAATATACAAAGGTTTTATTATTACAAAAAATACCTATGATGAAAGTAATTAATTCTTGACAATGGTCAATTAGGATTTTTCCTTCTTGATTTGTCATAATTAGTATGATACTTCAAACATATATAATTGTGACCTAAAAACAATATAACTTATTGTTATGTAATGAATTAATTATTCAAATGAGTAGGCTGTCTAATGCTGCTAGGGCGTAGGCAATATTTCAGTTATTGGCCGCCAAATAATTATAAAAACTTTTTTTAATATTCATCATTTCTGCTTATACATTCTACTTTTTGCAGCAACAACATATATAAGTTTTCAGTTCAATAATATATTCTCATCAATGATGATTTTTTCAATGATCAGAATAAATCAAATACAATCAGTGAATCCAAAGTGTTTATTTGCTTTATATATTTGATAATTATCAATTTATTACCTCAATTTCTGCAGCTTTAGCTGACAGCATCTTTTTCAGTGGTGATCTCAGGTTCTAAATGACAAGAATAATGAATATTAAGTCTACAATAATGTCTACAGTGCATTCAATGAGAAAAATGTGACAGATAAATGTCATGACCCATTGCTAAAATTCACAAAAAATATATAAGTATTATTTGATTTGTTTCAGCAAGAGAGTAGGTTATTTAATTACAATAAGATACAGAAATAGATAATTAATCACTATGAAATGAAATTAGATAAGTTAAATCATAAATTGAAATGATGTTGACAGAAAAGTAAGAAGATTTAGAGTTCATAATACATTTTACATACCGGTGCCAGTGATTTGTTGTTTTTTGTTGGCCTCGCCCTTTCGCTCGCATCGGAATCAGCTGACAAGCATGACCTAATTTCAACAGGGTACTATCAGCCGACAAGCATGACATGTGTTTACTGTTACTCTTAGTTTTCAGTGGCAGCGGTTTTAGTCGAATTTTTTCCTGTCACTGTCGGGCAGTATATAATAGGGAAAGCTTGATTATTTCCCTCATCACCTTCAACAAATAAATCGAGAAAATCCATGTAAAGTGTCGAGATTTGGTGGTGTTTTGTCTAGCCATGTTTGCCTCGGAGAAATGGTACATTGGTCATGGCTTCGCGCGGGGTTTGTAAATTCATTACACACTTTAGGCAGCTTCATAACCTCAATTTGGTGACTTGATATCTTGTGTTTCAACACTTGTATACACCGGGAACTAAACTTGAGGGCGAATGTAAACACATGCGACTGTAACATGAGACTGGGCCGCCTCTGTTTATTTCCACTGTTCACTGACTATGCGCAATCGGCCGAAATAACCACTTTCCGTAACTTCATTTCGGTTGTCGTAAAAATACTACGTTTGTTAATTTTGATGAATATTTAATCAGACATCATCAAAATTGAGAAATTACCGCTTCATTTTGGTTTATAATATAAGAACATTATGATTTCAGGCTTTTTAGGTTTTGCAACTTTGACTTGTAAGTTGACAATTTGGTCATGCGGAGTAGGTGAGGAGCGAACATCCTTAAATGGCGAAAGAAACACCAGTTAAATTGAATTTTTCAACACTTAATTTAGTTGTCTGTTCAGAGCTAATGACTTAACCTTTTCTATACATACATCTTTTCCTAACCTCAGGCGTCCGTCTTATTCTACTTGTGTGACTGACACGCTCATAAAATATTTCTTCAGTCGGCTTAGGAAATATTCATTAGTCTGTCAGGTATCACTGTATGTATGTACAAGGCGTTATCTTATATTCAATATAATCAATCACTTTGACACGAGGTATTCTGTTTATTAATCAAATCATGCTACCATCAAAAGAGTATATACTTGCAAGGGATATGAATGAAGATGATGCTGTTGTGTAGTTTGGTTGTGTAGGAATAGTTATTCAATATCGTATGGAATATTAGTTCGTGTGTTCCTGAAAGATGTGGTGTTGTGGTTTGATTTTGTAGAGATGGTTTTATAATACTACATAATAATGCATTATATGCCATCAGGTATTACAAGAGAGATGATAATATGTGTTGCTTTGTGGTGTGTGGGTATTTGATAGTTCGTATACGGTTATGTTTTTCGTGATGTTTTGGCGTGGTTGATTTGGTCGGGGTGGTGTTGTTAATTATGGTGTAATCTATTATAGTTAGGATGTGGGTATGTTGTGTATGATGTTTCGTTGTGGTTTAATTTTGTAAGGATATTGTTGTTGGATATGGTTGGGTATGTGATAGTTCGGATAAGGTTATGTTGTTCGTGGTGTTTGGCCTTGGTTTGATTTGGTATAGGGATGGCGTTCCTGGATATTCTATGGCATGTTATAGTTCGGATGCCGTTATGTTGTCCCTGTGGCAAGCGAAGCAGGCCGTTTTCAGAATATTTCATGGGTTTTAGATTGAATAGAATCGGTAATAAAGAAATCATTACCCTCATGTGTCACATGTGTTTTACGAAACTCGTATGAATTTGTGTATAAACCTCGCTTGGGCTCGGGTTATAAAAAATCACACTCGTTTCTGAAAGGCATATGACACACTTTATCGAAGTATAATCTCTATGTAAGTTTAAATTTATTGTAGAGTGATATTGTTACATTGTATACTGCTATACCCATAGTTTTACTAGTCTGTTTATTGTATAAGAACACCCCAGTAAGTGTTGATCTTTCATGGAAAAAAAATTGCTAGAACATGTAAATATAAAGCGTAATACTGTGCCATGTAACTTTAGTATCATTCTGTTTTTCATTGCGATGTAGAAAGCCGAAGAACGAATAGATCAAAGCTCAATTTGTTCGCTCGTTATATAGATAAGAAAGTATCACAGTAACCATATCATTTTTTTTAAATTGAGCTTTGTTTTCAGGTTTTCAAGCTCATTTTGAATGTCTCAAAGCAACATTCAATTGTTTAATCAGTTTAACGTTTAACAAATGTTTAAACATTATCTGTTTTCATATACCAGCAACATATTTGCACTTTTGGAAGCATGTCTTGGCAAACAGCCTTGCTACCCCCTCGGCCGCGTATTAAAGGCAGTGGGGCACACGCATATTGTGTGAACATTAAGGGTTCACAGATAATAAATATGTCTCGATGTTACCAACGATCAACCATATTTAACAGTTAATTAGAAAATATGTACATATTCAGGTTATAAAGTTGATTATGAAAACGTAAGAAACTATTGCAACATGGTTTTTAGGATCTTTAACAATTTTCTTTTAAGAGTTGAGTCGAACAATCAAAGTCAAAGGTAACTTGCAAAATACATTTTGATGTTTTGCCAGATAAGCTTATGTCAACAAATTGTGCAATCTTTATTTCATAACACCTGTATCAGATAAGCACTGTATATCAAACAAGCTCATGTCAATAACCAATGTTTACATTTGTAAGTAAGCAATAGACCTTGGAATGATATATTATCGGAGTTAACACCTGACGTACTAGTCGTAATATACAACGACGAATACAAAGCACCTCGATATATCGATATTTGCGTCCAGAAGTTCAATAATCGCCTCGTTATAACGTGAATGACGTCCGAATGGATCAACTTGTAAATAAATACCCTTTGATGCCACGAATGGATATACCGCCCCTTTCGCATGACCGAATGTCACCAAGGAGAGGGTACACAGTAAACATCTAGATTGTGAAATATAGAACGCTCTCAGCTTGGGGTGCAACTTTTATTGATTGGAAATGTAAAAATAGTTTTGAGTCAATGTTCCGTGACTAGAGTTCATTGATCCGTGACGGAAGTCAAGTTTTTGCGTTTATTTGACGTGATTTGTTATGTGTCAATATCAGACGTTCTTTTGCTCTAGATCCCGTACATATCATACAATAGCCGTTATTGTTTACTGTGCATGTATCTTGATTTTTCACGTCTCTTGGTGCCACTAAATGAAACGATTGGGTTTTTTTATGAAACCAACTGGTGGATCGTGATATCAACCTAAGTACGTCTTCGCTTCGAGATCACAATACTCACAATTGGCGTTTTCAGTATATATCGATAATTAAACATATTTTTTTTATTGTTCTTAAACTGTCACTATTATATATGTTTTTCTTGTTTTCAATCAAAACTTTAAAGAGACATATACAGGCTAGAAAGTTTAAACTCTGCGTCGGGTTAGCATATATAATAGTTAAATGACAATTTCAACCAATGTGTTTAATTGTGTCAGCTGTAAATTAGTTTCGAAAATAACATTTGAGACATTTGCGCGCGCCGCTGTCCGGTTTTCGATCACAAAACACGACTTAAACCTGTTTAATTGTCCTTGTACTGAACTGATAAGCAATATGATGATGATTTTCAGGAACAACCACCACTTCTTAATAAAATGACACAATTCATAAAATTTTACGTATTTTACTCCAACAACATACTCTGTGCCACTTTAAAGCTGTTGTCGTTTACATACCAAACAGGGCATGTGTTGTAACTACGCAGGAAAACACTTCGTTGAATGTAACTATGTCCTTAATAGTACTAAGAAGGCTTGTGAAACAATCTCCAGTGTATTGTAGATAATCCACAATAATGTACACAACATTCCTTTAACGTCTAAGTTTAACTCGTGATCTTTATACACTGTAGGTATTAACACGAGACTATTGACATTTGGAAGATGCGAAACAAGTGTAAACACAAAAGGAACAGCGAGGAATATATATGTACTAAAAACTGCACGAGTTACGTAGAGGTCTATGCTACCTCTTTCAAATGATATACATTATCACTCTTGCCTTTAAGGGAGCTGTAGCAAGTGTTATTTAAAAATAAATTTCTTTCCTTCCCCTTAATATTTTTAATTTTGTTTATGGCAAATATATCTTCTTCTGAGGGTAAACCAACATATTACTCAACCGGATTATTAGTAGTCGATAAAAATGGTGTAAATCAAAAACTGCATGAGGCCATTATAGTGTGAATACCTTTTAATCATTTGAGGAAGGGAAATGGATTCGCGTAGCCTAACCGATATTGACGAGCTCATTAAAGATATATTTGTGTTGATAATACAGTACTGCAAAGTTACCAATTTTTGGTTGAGATTATTTTATTTCCTTGACGTAATCGCGCTCTATTACCTTATCCCCCGGTCAGAATATGCTTTATGTCATTTGTTTTAGGATTCATCAGATGGTGACATAAGAAAACTTATGAGTATCGTGTTTGTATTGAATAAGAAGTATAGACGCTGAATATATCATTTCAAGTGTACAGCTAACAGTTGGGCTGTCAATAATAAACCGATCGTAAATAACGCTGCTGGCTTTACTTTCGCGTAACAACCACAGCGGGTAAACACATGTGGTTCAAAAACGTTTTTGTTTGAACATGAACAATTATATTCATAACAGTTTGCCCATTTAGACACTAGTTTAGTAAATTTTATCTCTGGACATTTTTAACTTTTTATGTTTCATAAACTTAACCTTAGCCCTGGAAGTGGTTGACTTTTGCCCTTGTATGACATACGTCTCAAGGTGGAGACATAAATCTAAGTGCAAGGCACACAAGTGGTATAGGGGTATTGACTCACACTGACTATTCAATAGGGATATGTAACGCTATAAGAAACCGTATTCACTATTTTAGAGAACATTTCTTGTCTTAACGTGTGTCCCCACTTTGTAATTTCAAAATAGATATATGGACTGAGTATTTGAATATGCCCATCATATGATGCTGTTTTTCCTGCGTCAGCACAGTAGTCTCTAGTTCCATCTCATGCTAGTAGGTTTCACCGTAAGGCAGAACTACAAAGTGTCGCGGGCTTTCTCCCTGTAATAATACTAGCAGCCATGATATAAGTGAAATACTCTTGAAAGCGGAATTAATCCGAAATCACCTAACCTCACCTCACCTCTTTCATCGTGCGTTTTATTTTGTTTCTAGCGTATAAAATTATTCATGATGCACATACATGTAGTTACTGAAAGTCGAGGTTGTAATAAATAATACTGTTTTTCTCCTTGCGTCAGTGGTTGTAATGTTCAAAATGTCCAAGGCAAATGGTTCTCCTATACTGATCCTACCACGACACAGATACGCATTTTCATTTTAAAGGGGCTCTTTCACGCATTTTGAAAGGTATTAATCATTAAATAGATTTGCCCCAAAAAATATTATTTATGCCAAATGTATCCTCTTCAGAGGGTCAAACATCTCACTACTCTACCTATTCATCGCCAGTCGTAGAAGAAATTAAGTATCAATGACAATTCACTGGCGGCCTTTTTAGTGTGAACACCTTTTAATCATTAAAGGTAGGAAAATGGCTAAGCATCTCTTCATTTTACATTGTAAGTTAGATTTAGAACTGCCTCTTTTGATTAAACATTCTTTTGCAATTGGTAAAATTTACTATCGCTATTGTTAGAAAACTTTATCAACTATTATTTATCAACTGTCCACAATAAGACGATATATGATACACATGACGTACACATACACATCGCTAACAGTGAATCACTGTCATTAATCACGTGACTATTTGTCCCTCTGTACCCATACAGTAAAGAGTCAACGTTTTAGGACGGTTTATTGTTTGTATCGGTGAGCGCATTGTTGCGAACAAACGGCAGGGCATAGTTCTTGAGAGGACACATAACTTGACGGCACTTAAGTAAGTTGTATTGGAATACTCTATGACTGCATGAATGTTATATTGACTTTTCTTTATGAAGGCGTTCCTTCCTGTTCTATATATATCTAAAGACTGGCTCAAATCAATGTCTTCTTTCTTAACAACATACACAAAAAAAAAGCTGAAAAGAAAGTTACCTGAGCATACGGATACTCACTGGTACATAATCGGAATCGCTTCTGTATACTAATTGACGATGTGTTTTGACAGCATGTCCAAACCGACGTGATATTGAATAAGCCAAAGATGTTTTTTTAAAAAACGTCTTTTCTCAGAAATGCGGCTGGTATCTGCTAATGTAACGTCATCTCCAACGCTGTCTCAAAAGATGTTTTGATGGTGCATGTCATTGGTGTGCTGTTCGTAAATACTTGTAGACTTAGAGTCACTGTGAACTTAGACTTGTAGACTTAGAGTCACTGTGAACTTAGACTTGTAGACTTAGAGTCACTGTGAACTCGTCTTGGGGAAAGCCTGACTCTTTTGATGCGGGTGCTATCATTACAAATGTTGCATGGTCAATTTTGTGGAGAATGACCTTACAGTGTTTTGTATTTAAAGTGAAGTAATAATTTCAAAACAATTCGTTATGAAATTTTGAACTATACTTGAAAACCAGAAGTATTACTCCAGTTACCTGCGGGTTTAGAAAACGTTTAACTGGTAAATGTTAAGATAGTAAGTAGTGAGTAGTACAAATTATAATGTTTTGAGGTACTAAATCTGACATTATTTATTCAAGCGAGACGTTCATTCCTCATGTAATTACGTGCCCATGCAAATTTATTTTAAGCTCAGTTAGCTACCAAGGTCTAAAATAGTAACACATTGATAGTTAATGGTTATTTAGATTACATTGTATTTAAAGCGTTTGAACAAAAGGGACATATACATGACGCAGAATGTTACTCGAGCGTTTTAAAATGCTGTGCTACATTATATTACACTTAGATAAGTAGACCAGATACGATCACCTTGCAATAACTACCTGATTTAACATGCTCTATTTAGTATTTGGATTGGTAGGGTCGCCAAGGAGAATGACAAACATAATGTTTTTAATATTCATTCTCAATACGCTCTTTTGAGATAGAACATAGGTTTATACAATTGTCATAATACACGTTCTTCACGTTGGAAAGTCAATAAATGAAACGATACGTATTTCATATTATACACGTTGTTAATCATTCTAAAGAAGTTAAAGAAAGTTATGATAAGATACACGATGCCTACTCTTTCTAGAAGGAACATGGTTCATTTGTTGCTGATAAAATGCTTAATTTGTAGGTGACGTTTGTCTAATGAAATGCTTTTTCACATTTTAAATAAATAGGTCACGATAACTTTAAATTATTAATATGAACTATTGACAGACATCCTATATTAATGTTATAGTGCTTAAAAGCGGAAATTCGCCATAATAACATATATATTTGATTAAATATGACCTTAAGTCTTAAAAGACTTAAAAGTATTTTGGTTCCCTTTTACACTAAAAAAGGTCCAGCTTGAAATTAGAATATTTCATCGTCGAAATGTTACGTAAATACTGAACAATAATGTAAACTCATGCGTACATATTACAGAACAGATTTTATCTTTGCTCGTACAAAAAATTCTCAGAACTAATCGTGCAATAGGAAGCCCCCTAGATATCCATTGCACGGATAGCATACCTCCTTTCTGTAAAAGTACTACTAAATTACTTAACTCCACGCTTATTCAAAGTCGCCATACATTAATGTTAGCAAACACAGCTCATTGTATGACAAAGAATGGGCTCCATGACAAACTGAACAACATAACAGTGTTCTCAATGGACGTAATTGTGGAGGCATGACAGGGTTACACTCCTTTCAGGAGCAGTCGTGTTTATAAACCTATATATACATGTATATCAGCTGATAAATCAATAATAATGTATTTATGCTGACATAGATTTCTCGTCAAGATTTCACGTCATGTATTGGACATTGGCTAGAGCTTCTCTTAGTTTATGACCAAGCAAAATGTTCAAATGTCTGAATGAATATAGCTTCATTGGTTTAGCTTGTTACAATAAGGATTTTGCATTTCATACGAGGTTTAAAAGGCCTTTTTTCCGAATTACTTGAGGAACAGGAGGTGAAATTACCCTTCAATAATAACATTGTACATGCACGTAATAGACCTTAGTGCAAACAATGAGTGCACAAATGGTATTTAATACATGGATGGCTGTGATACAGAGTAGAAGCACAAAAAAATCATTCATTTATGTGTCAAACAGTATAAATGCAACATTTATCTAATATTCAATTGATAAGATATCTTCTCTAGCTCAAAACCCTAGTAAAGTACTGCCATAAAAAGAAATTACCTTTTCATGGAGAACGAGGGCTGACTTTAATCATTCTTACGCAAACTTTATAAGTTGTTTTATCACATTAGGTTCATAAGATAATCCAATGTTTTTAATGATAGATATATTTGGAAAATAATTCATTTGTGTAATCCCGTGCACTTTTTTTTACAATTCTATGAAAAATATTTCTCATAGGTTGTTGTTAGTTTGTGTTATGTATAATCTTCACAAAAAACATGGAATAACAACTGCAGCTTGAGTTGGTTTGGAAATTTTCAAAATCGTGCCTTTATACATTTGAAGCTAAGAAAAACAGGAACAGGTGCATACCCTTAAGTTTGTTCTCTATCAACAGATACAATCTTACCATACCATTTCTGAACATTTCATCCCATACCATAGCATACCATCCCCACCATACCTTTCGCTCCATGCCATAGCATATGATAAAG
This sequence comes from Phorcus lineatus, assembly GCA_921293015.1. Classification (NCBI taxonomy): domain Eukaryota; kingdom Metazoa; phylum Mollusca; class Gastropoda; order Trochida; family Trochidae; genus Phorcus; species Phorcus lineatus. The sequence goes on from OV121092.1 coordinate 1,652,482, forward strand.
GCTATATCTTTCGTCAGAGCTTTTTCATTTTGGTCACTGTATATATCTACAGTTGTGTTTTCAGATTGAAGGGAGTACAACTTAAGTCAGCAAGATGTGTAAGTGTATCTCTACGGTCGGCCGTATCATCATCGGCATTCTCAGCGTACTTTTTGCAGTAAGTCTTTTAATTTTTTTTGGCGCTTAATTTGTGAAATTTATACATTCATACAAATGTACACTCTTACATACATAGGCTCAAAGGTAAAGGTATGTAAGTATATCGATACATTATGTAAATAGATGAATACATATGTACATAAATAAGTACGAAGATACATAGATAAGTACGTATGAAACAACATAGATACCTAGATAGATAAGTACATAGAGACATATTAAAATACACACAGCTGTTTTTTATAAAGCAATTTTTCATAACGCCATAATAAAAATAACTTATAATGTCCATTTACCAGGTAAGAAACGAAGTTATACCATTGTTGTTATAAAGCAATGTTTCACCAAAATGCTTTGATTAAATATCTTTTGGACACAAACTTATAACCGGACTGCGGACACCGTAATATCCTCCTTGATGTTTGATATATTCTTTTATCATTGTTTACTCCACAGATAATCGGTTTTGTGTTGCTCGTGTTCGGCATCATGGTCAAGGTTCAGTCAGACGCAATTACCCAGCTGTTCAACACTGTGATTAAATTGGCTAAAGCCCAGGCACAGGCCGTTATGGGAAACAATTTCGATTTATCTACGGAAAACTTCAACATAGAGGAATTGGTGGGAGGTTTGGCCATTGCCTTCATTATCATCGGCGTAATAATGCTCTTTATCGGCGTATTCGGTGTGGCAGGGGCATGCTGCACTGTGAAATGGATGTTGATTGTGGTGTGTATATAAGAGTGTGCGGAACTTCTGTTTAAACATTTGTACTTAAAATTCCAATTGTTTTTTCTTACTATCGATCATCACAAAATTGTTTACTTAAATTCCATAAGTCTTTACCTTTTAAAATGTCCTCGTCACTGTCATTCATTACCTGAAAATCCCGAGACAAAGATGTATTTTGATTGAAGTTATTTGATTGATCTCATTGTTAGTCGTCACTTACTTTCATACATCTGAACATGTGTTTTCATAATCGCTAATTTGAAACTTGACTGTTGTCTCAGAAGGGTACTTACTTTCTCTCTCTACAGTACCTGATCGTGGTGGTTGTGTTCCTCCTCAGTCAGATTATCCTCGTTGCCATAGCAGCCAGCAATAGAACAATTGTAAGTATAACACCGTTTGGAATAGTTTTTAAACGAATTTTTCATTAAGTAAGGAACATTATTGAAAGAAATATATAAGGTATTCCCCGGCCTATAGAAAGCAAACCATACAAATCAATATCGTGTTGCCTATAGTCATTTGATTAAACCCCAAATTAACCCAATTTCGTTCTTAACAGTTATTCATATCAGATTATTGTGACAGGGTGAATATAAAATTTGGCTTTGGATATAGAGTAAGCAAAGCTTCTGTGTGATTATAAAAGCGTGTGTATAATTCAAGGTATTGGAAATCCTATCTTCAGTGTTTTCTTGAAAAAGATGCACCTTTCTGTGAAGTTTTTGAGTTGATGAATCACGCGATCACAGACACCAGACTCATAGCATAACTATATAACTAGATACATAGCTACACGTGAAAAAACGCAAATGATCGCAGATGACCGCGAATAACCGCAAAAAAAGCACAAATGACCGTGATCACAATCTGTCTGCAATGACCGCGTTCTGGATGCATTCTGATCGCGATCGAACGCGTTCAGAATGCAATCAGATTGCGGTCGAATGCATTCAGAATGCATTCAGATCGCGGTTTTCGGGTAACTAATTCTGCAACGGTCTGTACGTGACATATAAACAAGGTGCGACAGTGACAGGTCTGCAAGGGGACCGGAAGTTGAAACTGGGATCTGTCTACAAACTTTATAAAGTGCAATTGAGTTGGATGCACTAGTTCTATAGTTTCCGGTCCACTTTAAGAACATACTCTGTCAGACCTTGCATTTGTTTATATGTTGTATAGCTAATCCTATATTCTTTCATGTCATAGTAAATTCAGAGTCTGGCGCCTGTTATCGTGTATGCAATGGATAATCTTTAATCTACCAATTTATTTGAACATTCAGATCACAGATCCGCCCAAGGCAGGCTTGTTGACGTCTCTTCATAAGGAGTACCAGGGAGTGAACGGAAGTGACATCACCAGCCTCATGTGGAACATGATCATGAACGGAGTGAGCTCCCTTTAATGTTTCTCTTGTTCATTGAGTACTAAAAAGTTGATGATCTCTTGAACATTAATCAATATGTACCCCGAGGTTCAAATGCTAATATCACAACATTCGATCAAAAATCAATCGATATAAAAGAGCCATCAAATACCTAAGTGAATTTAAAAACAAGTTAATACTTATGTTAACCCTTGGTTATCGCTTCGGACGCTTGTAGGTCTATTTATATAACACAATTTAAAATTTGTATACATGGATAACTTATGGTATTAAACGTCATCATGAAAAAGTTCATCAGTCAGGTGTCCTCAGATATCAAACATATCAATTAAGAGGTGATTTATGAGGGATGACTGTTAGTTTAAAAAACAAGGTTTAATATATTTGATATCAGAAATCATTTTGGTATGATGAGGATGAGACGCTCTTCTTCGTCCACAATAATTCTGCTACAGTTTCAAGATACCTAGCCACAAAACAGTCATTAGACATATGTTACATTGAGGTATCGCCAGAAGGATCAGAACGCCTACCTGTTGTTAGCTCATTGAATTCACCTCATAGAATTGTAATCAGTGTATGTAAAGAGGCATTAACTGCTTTAGCAAAACCTCATGAAAATTTGATTGTTATAATAACTGAATTGGATATACCGAATTCGATATCTAATAAAAGTGATATATACCGTGATAAATACCACTCTACCCTGTATAAACAGTATCGTATGTCGAGGGGGCAAGAGGTGTTCCTCTGTCTCTTGTAAGTCACCAGTCTCGCCACTCCAGAACATTAATCCTTATTTCAGCTGCAATGCTGCGGCATCGATAACTTCAATGACTTCGACGACGCCGTCAAATGGCAGGCAACTTGGGCCCAGCCTCCAACCAGTTTCACCAGCCCTGCAGCCTGCTGCAAAACCGGGGAATTCACAGACTCGGACCAGAGTTGTGCCAAAGCTGGGACAACAGCTAACGCTAACAAAGAAACCGTGAGTAACAGTAATATAAAATCAAAACATCTTAACTTTTCATGTCCAAAAGATATAAGACAATAACAGGTTTTCCATGAAAATCTAAAAACAGCCTTATGCATCCACAGAGGTGTAGATATCACGTCCAATATACATGGATACTACTTATATAACCTAACATACGCTATCAACTCCTTACTGCACTCCTAGCTGCTTTAGATAAGTCTCCAAAATTACGTTTGACTATTTGACGCGCGCCATTGTCCAGTTTTCGATCATGATTGCGACGTTCTACCTTCATTTTGTCATTGTAAAACCCCCAATAAGCTAAAAAATGTCTTTTTGGTAACAGTCGATACTTTGCGATTTAATGACACCATTGATTAAGTTTGGCATATTTTACTCCAACAACTCACGGAATGGCTCTTTAAAGTTGTCAATTAGTGTAACCAATTAGATTAACGTTAAACCACTCAAAATCAGATTTGTAGAATACAACAATGATATGCTTTATATTTTAATACACTTTTACAAATTACAGGTACTGTAGCACGCTTTTAAAAAATGTTATCACTGCAGAGAATTCACGTTAGTACAAAATCTATTGTCTTTAGTGAGCATAATATCTTTAAACTAACCAGATTTACATTCGTCGTAGAAGAAAGTCTAACTTTTCAAGGAAAACCTGCATGCATCCATTCTAACGTGAACATCTTTTAGTCAATTCAGTTTGAGAAATGAATTTGCGTTGATTCATCGAAGATTGTTCGTTCCTTTAAAGACTCTTTTTCTTTATTTTTGTTTTTGCAATTACATGTAGTTACGTTTGTTTAGCTTAATGCATGATCACTAATTCCCTGAGAAAAAACCTGAATTGTCTTTTAAAAGAATTAACAATTTCTGTTTTAGGGTTGCTACGAGTTGATCTGGGACTTCATCTTCAAAGGGACTACATTCATCATATTTGCCTGTGCCGACATTGGTGGATTTGTAAGTCAATTATCTGGGTCTAGATTTTCGAAGCTCTCTTAGTGCTAAGATAGTCGTAGGCCAATGTTATATGTATGGTACTTACAACTATCTTAGCACTAAGAGAGTATCGAAAATACAGGCCCTGGTCTTTAAATAAGGCTTATTCGATTCAATAAGTTAACAGGTTGTGATTGGTTGCATTAGAAGTGTCAGACATTTCGGAAGCTTTCGTAACTTGCTTCCTCTCATTACGTTAACTTCATTGGCTACTAGACACGACATCACGACAATAATATCCCATGGGGATACGAAGTTTTCTAACAGATCTTTTCTCATTTTAACAAAGATGTCTCGGGTTCAAGAGGTGATACCAATTGTTAACTCTGAAAGATGTCCTTATAGAAATGTACACGTTTAGAAATAGTTTCTCGCATTTCTACAAATCGTTTGATCTACCATATATGGAGGTATACGTAACAAATGAAGATTGCTCATTTTACCTCCAAAGTCAATGGTCATTAGTGAATAAAAGTTCCAACTTATCACCCAGTCTGACTTTCCCCCTTGGGGGTAACAGAAATTATACCATTGTTTGAAAAAAGAAACGTTACCATCTAGGCTAGGCGTTTTAATATAATATAATTCAGTAAATTCACCTAATGTTAGTCAATCGAATTTCATCTTGGATTATTTCCATTTTTCCAGGCTGTCTTGACTTTCTTTTCTGCCGCCATTTTGTACCAGACTCTTCAGAAGAACAAAATTGACATTGCCTAGGCAACCAGAGAAGTACGTTTTTCATTTATTGCGTCATCTAAACAGTGTAAATGAACGTAAATTTATTTACACCATTTGTAAAATAGCCATTGAGGTATTCATTTGATGTCTGTAAAATCATTGAGACATTTTCATTTATTATTCGAGTGGAATTGTAAAAGTTGACCAAAGGAAAACGAAGACATTATATGGATGATCAAGATCTTGATTAGTCAATATACATTTTTTGGCACAAAATCTTAATATCGTTATCAAACATCCTACCTTTATCATAAACTTGAATCGGCTCTAGAATCGATACAAAAAAATCGCTATTGTAAATAAAGAAGCTGATCTTCCATGAAATAGAATATCTTTCGTATGTCTTCAACTAAATAGCCTTGCCATCCACATTTTCAGAAATAATGTTATTTACCAAAACAGTCTTTTATATTTTGATTATACATGTGTCGTGTTCTGTTTCAGACTATCCTAAAGCAAACCTGTGATCACTACCCCAGCCAGTTCCATTAGCTGACACTGGCAAATCCCGTCCAACTCTCATCATCGCGTGATCCTCCGAGACTAGTCAATACGACAAGTGATACATCAGAACTGCTGAAGGAGAAATAATACCATTTTCGATACCTATTTCATTTACATAAAAAATTTCAGCTTTATTAACGATGTTCTCCATTATATTATAAAGTGCTGTCTGTCTGCATTAATAGATCATATATACAAAAAAAGTATTTGTCAGCCGAAAAAGTATTTATATTAACTGTTATGCGTAATTTTTAGCACGCAAGTCATGAAGCTGAAAGAGTTGGGTACAAGGTAGAACATCCTTTTAAAAAATATCATTGTTTTGTAAAAGTGTACAACTACAATGATTCCTCAACGTCCTGAAGCAAATTATAACGTTTTAGTGCCGGCAGAGAAGAAAAAAAAGTCTTGCCAAAACATCAAAATTTCATAGGAAAATCCATCAGCCAAGGTAATATTTTTTCAAGAGTAAGGGTGTTATAGTGAAAATCATCCAAGTCTGTTGAAACCCTTTCCTGTGATCTGTACGTTTATTTTCCTTAAAGGGGCACAGAGTATGATTTTGGTATGTAAAAGTTAATAAATGGTGTTATTTTATCGAAAAGTAATTCAGGGTCATTAGGTATTTTGGATCCTACAAAGCCACATTCGAAATCATGAAATATGCTCTGTGTCAGTTTAAGAAAGTCAATCAATGAAAACGTATATTGCAAAGTTTTCCCCACAATACTATTTGTATACGTTTTTAATGGCGTTGCAAAATTTGATATCTGGATTTTTATATGATGTTACTAGGGCCCCTTAGATCATCTAAAAGATAATGATAAATAATGCATACAATTTACAATGTTTATAAGTCCAGCAGTATTATTAAAGAGTTTACATGATTGGTCTATACATTTTTTGAAATTTTTTATTTGTTTTGAACATTTCTTTTCTCAAGTTTGAATTTTTAATTAACCTTGTTATTTTCCTTCTATCAACACCATTGTCTAGAAGTGACAAGAAAGTTACAAAAATATGGTTTTATTAAGTAAAATGCGTTATGGAAGAAATAAATATTTTTCACTTTTAGTGCAAATTCATCTTTACATATATGGTTCCTTTGTTGTTGTACAGTGAAAATGTTTACATTGTCAATCATTAGTTTAATATTTAAAGACATTTGTAGTGTTAAAAAGTGTTTGTTTGAAACTGCTAGAACTTTGATTTTGTAATGCCATTATGAAGTGTGTACTAACCATGCTTTACATGTACGATATTCCGTCCAAAGATTTGCAAAATGTAACCTATAATTTAACAAGTTTGTTTAACATAAAGGTAATGATATGAACATTAATTCAAAACCCCGTCCATTTTGTGTTACTGTTGTTCAACACTGGGACATTTTTGTATCGATCTCATGTGTCTGTGTATATAGTGAATATCGTTATTGTAATTGATTCTAGTGTAAATAAACTGTTGTTTGAGAATCTTGCTCGTCTCTCATAGCAAACCGGAAGAAGAAAAAACAATTTCCAAAAATTGAAAAAAGCTATTCATAGGTACTCATAGGTTACGTATTTCGTAACAATTATCATTTATTCCACTTTCTCATGATCAGGTATAGCAATTCTTACCCAAGCGGGCACAGATATGCCGGGTCTTAAAGTTTTTATAATGGTCACGGGAATTACAGTTTTGCTAAAGATAACTCGAGATCTGTTTGGCTGACTGAACTATTTCTATTGTCGATTCGTTCAGTGTGTCCAGCCTACCCGTGTCAAAGACATTTCACAACAATTTCGTATAGAATAATATGAAACGTAACATGATTTATTTATTGCTTGTTATACTATTACGTTCATTTAGAATTGTCTTGCTTAATACATGATCCACAAACATGTAATGAATTGCAGAGACTATATTTAACTGCGCCATGACATAGTCGTTGTTCGTCGCGCATGAATACAATGACCGAGTTTACTTGCATCTTGCCTTCACGAAGGTATTTTCAAAAAGTACCGTAAGTATGTAACAGAAGTGATTGTGAGATCACCTCCAGCGGGAATAGAACCCGGGACCTCCGGGTGAGAGTCCTTCACTCTACCAATTCAGCCAAAGAGATATCCCTCTGGCCAAAGCCAGTAGGAATGCTTTTACTTCACCCTGCCACATACACCCCCTCCACAAAGGGACTTGTCCTCGAGTCCAACCATTTGGAGTTATAAAGCACCTCAATTCGACGTACTCAGGGTGCAGTGAGCACTAGGGAGTTGCCCCGGCCCCACGTTGGGCGCCAAATGTAACAGAAGTGATTGTGAGATCACCTCCAGCGGGAATAGAACCCGGGACCTCCGGGTGAGAGTCCTTCACTCTACCAATTCAGCCAAAGAGATATCCCTCTGGCCAAAGCCAGTAGGAATGCTTTTACTTCACCCTGCCACAAATATTATTAGATTTGACTTGGGTAAGAGAAAGAATAACCAACTCGAAGCTCTGAATTACGGTTTATTTGTCCTTCGTGAATTATTGTGATAAATTCCTCGCTAAAGCTCAGAATTTATAATAATAATCCACTCTGGGCAGATAAACCGTAATTCATCTTGTTGATTATTCTCATATTATGCATGCCTGGTCGTTCTGGTCGAAACGCCTGTTTTCCGCTTATCTGTATCTGCCTCGATGGATAGGACTATCAAAGAAGATAATAGTCCTGTTATTAATCCAAATTTGGGTTAAAATCGCCACGTTTGGGCCTTATCTTTATGTTTTGAACTTATATTTCACCAAAATGTTTATAAATGCCAACAAACAAATTAAATTTCAAAACACAAAACACCTATTGGCTTATCGATTCTTGGCTGAATAAAAATAAAAATAATTGTTGAATAATTATTTTTTTTATTGTTTTGGAAACGTGAGAGTTACAGTCTCTGTAAATGAAGATTCATTGGATTAAACATGAATTCTGTGTTTACATCGATCATCGTTCAAATACCTACATTTCCTTACCATAAGAACAGAAAATATTAAGAAAACTTATATTGACCTTATCAGAAAAAAATCTGGTACAAACATGTACCTTTGATAACAAATAATTCATTAAACCAAAAACAAAATTTTGAAGAATCAAAGGTTAAAGATTTTCAAATCTGTTACCACTGTTACATTACACATAATTTACATAACACCATGATCTAATGCACGATCTTTTCACAGTCTTTAAGAAAATATAATATGGTAACGCTTAAAGCGTTTTGGACATACTGCTGTGCTTGGTCTTCAGTCAGAGTTAAGAGGAGAATTCAAATAGCATCCAACGTATCTGACCTAGATACATTTGCACTAAAATAATCAGGGGATAACACAATTTAATAATGCAGATCATGAAATTACAACTCAGTTGCAAAAGAAACGTGTTGAAAACTATGTAAACAAGCTAATCAGTATAATTACCGTTAGTAAAGAAAACGCATTGACATAAACTGAAAACTTAACCTTTGTGTTTTTACTTGAAAGGGATCTATATTCATGCCTTTTGGTAAAAATTGATAACAAAACAATATCATGAGATCAAACCGCTAGTGTAAAAGTATTGTGTTTAATCAATGTTCAATTTCGGTCAACCAATTTTTTTTTAGCTCTTAAGAGGTGTTAGACGTATAAAACGTGAAAAAAAGTAACTGTGTAAGTATGCAACGAAATTTAATAAGCTCAGAATCTGAGATATAAAGAGTAACGTTACAAAATAAGTGAGGGATATTTGAATTTTTATAACTGAATAATTCATCATTGTGCCATAAAGTGGAATGGCGTTGTTCATAATTTCAAAATTTGAAAACGTCCCGTACTAATTTGTTCTAATATATTTAGTCGCGTTCATGTTTTTCTGAGGTTTGGTTGAAAGTGCTTTAAGAAGCAAACGAAAGTAGAAGGGCACAAGCTGGTCCTTGTTAGACAGGCTAGTGGCGCTTCAATATGACTGATAAAATTGATAAAAGTTATGCAATGCAGTGCCTTCATAAATTCATATAACCGACGTAGAGTTATGAGATTTATTTAATATCTATATTTTCAGCTTAGGCAAAGGGAAGATGACTACATACATGTTTCTATAGGCCTAGAATCACTTAATTAACAACGTCCATTATATCAAAACCTTTTGAAATACAAAAGGTCAACATACCCTTAACCTTACAAAACAGATACGTCTGGACAGATAAACATATACATACACGACCCTCATGACATTCTTAAACGTTATGCTCAAAACACGTCAGTGCCAGAGGTTTATGTTGAACATAAAAGCTTTGCATTCTACAATGACGTTTGCATGAAGAGGGCGAAAGTTTCGGGGCTAAGAGCCAAGTTCGGTTAAGTTTTTCTATAGGGAGAGGGGACTCTTTCATGTGACTCTGTCGGCGTTTTATCTAGAAGGGTCAACACTGTTCTAAAGGTTGACAGTTGTCAGGGGTAATTCACCCAACACTTGGTCAAGATCAAGATACTTAGTTTGCCACATACACATCTACCGTCCACAACCGTATAGGATACATTTTAACATTTAATGTAAGTAGGTTTTTTTTTATTTGTTAAACATTTGTCAGTAAAATTTATGATAACACATATATTCGTTGTACAAGTTATTATTATTTATCGTTCTAATATGATATTATTCTTATTTTTAAATGATTTTTTACAAGTGAATTGTGTAAAAATTAATAGATTTAAAGTAAACATAATTTGATAAAACATATTATTAAAGATAAGTTGATATCTGGTATTGTCTTTTTAAATGCATCATGCATTTATATGCTATTAATGCAATTGACCTTTCATCATCCAAAATGATATGGAAGCTATTATTCATGTAAAAATTTATTTCCCTTTCAGAAACGAGTAAAATAAACGCAACCAACATGTGCAAATGTCTTTCCGTGCTGGGCCGAATCATCATCGGCATCCTAAGTGTGCTCTTCGCAGTAAGTGACTTTTAGTGAATAAAGAACTTGAATAAAGAACTTGACAAACCACGAAAAACTTTCTTACACTTTTATAGATGCAATAGTCATGGTATTCAACATTTGACAGTGAACAGTTCTAATCCAATCAGGACTTAGTTACTTCGTTTTCTGCGAAGGTTTGGATGTACAGGACCACTGATACCCACAGTGATGTTTTAACTTAGAAATAACGTTAGAATGACATACGTGCCTATCTTTCCCTCCCTACGACCATATAAAAGGAAAGTAGTAGGTTAGATCTATGTATATCTAAGCGATTAACATGTATTGTTTTCTTTATCATTATTTTTTTATTATTTTTAATATGTTATTATACAATATACATAATGATTATGATAATAATTAAAGAGATGTTAAATTAGAAAACATTCCCAAGATATAGGTTAGATTTAAGTTAACCTTTTCAGTTTAAGATTTTGAAAACTATGTTTTCATTCAACCAAGTGGAACATCTAGAAAATCGTGATTATTGTTAATTAAAGTTATTGATTATTAGGGGTTAATAGATATGGCAACACTTGGTTCGGAATCGGTCATTTCGGTGTTGCTAGATCATCGATCGACCGTGATAAGGGACCGGTTATTTACTACGGGGGGTGGGGTGGGGGGTTTCTCTTTGGATTGTCTATAAAAATGTGGCCCTCACTAACTCGTCGTAATTTTTTTGATGACCCTCATCTACGGAAGTTCTTGAAATTGGTCTTTTGAAGATTTATGGTCGGTTCTACATTCACATTTTGGGGGATATTTCCAAAAGAGAAACTTCTTTAAGTGACGCTTAAAATAATGTTGAAAAAAACAACAGATTTACCCTTCCATTGATGGGTTTAACATGGTCCATAGTGTTTTAAAATCAGTTTTATTAGAACTTGTTTTTTTACATCAACTGTAAATCAAAATAGGTTTTGAATACTATTGCTTATAATACACACATATGTTTCATATAGTGCAAATTCTATCTTTAATTTCATCTTACTTTTAACGCTCATTTTTAAAATTTATTTTTAAAATTCAATCACAATGTGTATTTTATCTTTAAATAACAAAATAGGTAAGCACTAAGGAAGAGAAGGAATGAGAAGGAATGATCAACTTCTTTATTGAATTTACTTTCAAGAGAGATAAAAAGAGATCAGATATTGCACTAGTTAAAAATTCCATCAAAATACATATCTTGCCCATATTATTTCAGTGCAAACTTGAAACAATGAATTCATAAGTTGATAAAACCATTGAAAGGACCAAATTGGGAGATAAGCTCTTGAGACAATGAGTTCTTTTAAAGCAAAAAAAGAAAGATTTAAAATCTCTCTACAGACACTTTAAGAGTATATGACCAAGCAATGTAAAATCTCAAATCTTTACTTTATAGGAATTAAATCATCAAATTTCATAACATTTAAACTGTTTGTGTATGAGTTTGATTAAAACAAATTTAACCGTCTACATTAAGTTTGTAGCACAAGAAATCTATAGAATTTTGAAGGTACATAACATAAGGATAATAAAGACACAACTAGGTTTCAGAGAAATTACTTATGTTATATTTGTTATATGTTACATAATATTTAAACAATAAAGTTTAAAACCCAAAAATTATGGAAGCTTAAGTATGAATATAGCAAATATTCCCAAGTTTTGGAATATCAACATTGGAATTTATTTTTCTAGATATGCATTTAGATATTTTATATTTATATATGGCTATATTAACAAATTTGCACAAATCAAGCCATCTGCTAAAGTGTTACGGTTTCATAACTCTGTATCATTGAGAACGATTAATATAATCATTCAGATATTAATAATTTGACTAGCTGTTTTAACATTATGAGTCTATTAGTAATCAAATAAGCATCTTTGTTGTATAAAAATATAGCAAGAACCTGTTAACTGCTTGTATAAAACTCTCAGTCCAACAGAACTACTTTTCTACTTTTTGTTCTGCAAGAGTAAAGAACAAGGAATTGAGCAGTGAATTCATGGTGATTTGTTTTTATATAAGCATGTGTTTTTAAGAATATTAACCAGTCTTGTTCATATTCTGGAATTCTTTTCATTTGATAAGGCTTAATGATAATGTTTCAGCCCAACTTTCATTTGCTAAAGAAGGATGGTTTTATAACTGTCTATTTCAAAATGACCCTCCCCAACCGTTCGTATTTTTTTTCATGACCCTCCCCTGGTGGCTGTATATATTTTCCTGACCCTCCCCTGAACCCCCCCCCCCCTCCCTGTAATAAATGACCGGTCCCTAACATTGACCCTAAAAATAAACTTAGGCAAATAGTGGTTAATTAAAGCAAATCTGTATTTTCCTGAAATTTTCTGTGCCACTTTCTTGGCTTTTTGCATCAAAAATTGCCATCATATCATAAATTTCTCGGGATTGATAAAAATTGCCGACGGGGCCACATCAGCCAAACACGGCTAAAGAAAGGTTTAAATGAGACCGATATCAAGATTACCGCGAATTATGCTTGTGAAGATATTGAAGTAGTGGCAATCGTTTTTGAGTATCAGTTTAAACTCGCCTACAACATGCATCATGGTTCCTCTTCTTCCGCCAGATTCTTGGGTTCGTCTTCCTAGTGCTGGGCGTGATGGTGAAGGTCCAGGCGGACGCAATCAACCAACTCTTCCAGCCACTACTCGAGATGGCCAAGTCTCAGGCCAAGTCCGCTACGGGAGGTAGCTTGGATCTGCCAACCGATAACTTCAACATCGGTGAGCTGGTCGGAGGTTTGGCCATCGCTTTCATTGTCCTCGGGATCTTCATGCTCTTTATCGGGGTCTTCGGAGTCGCCGGTGCATGCTGCCAAGTAAAGTGTATGCTAATAGTGGTACGTATAACGAGGGTAATCATATTGGTTTGTATTTCTCAAAGTATGCCCAAGGGCTGAATATGACTTAGTCAGGGTAACGTGACGTGACTTGTCAGGCTCCTAATCGAATTGATCACAACACATATCAGCGTGAAGATAATCTTCACAAAAGCTGATTCTTACGATATGTCATGTTTCAGGAATCTCCCAATAAGGAATAAAACATGTCATTGTCATGTTTCACTTTGAATTCATTTTATATCTTTTGTAATGATAAAACTATTTTGAGAGTTATGGCTCTTTGATAACAGCTCTTGAATTTCCCCCTAAAAGATATGGTAACTCTGGTCAGGGGCAACCTTTGGTGCTTAAAGACCATTAAGTTTTGATCACAACGTTAGACCTTAAGACCGTGAATTTACGGAGGAAACATTTCCAAAACATAAGGTCTTGTTATGATATTTTGTATGCTCCGATGTGAACCTTTGATGATTAACAACGCCTTTTCACTTAAATATTGAGATAAGGAACATATTTCTCAAGCAGATCAAAAGCTATCTAAACTTTGACGCAGATGAAGAAGAAGATTTGATGTGATCTCTTGGCCCTTTTGTTATATTCAATGTGAAAACCATTTCGTCTATTAGATAACGAATAACTGATACTGGCATTGTTAGCGTATATTATTAAAATGTAGAATTTATGGACACTTCTTTTAAATCGACATTATATTAACATTTTTTAAATTGTAATTCTAAGTAGATAACAAAATAAAAGCAAGTCTATGCCTGTCTACGGTCGAACCTCGCTTAACCGGACACTGGATAACCGGAAACCTCGATATCTGGACGTCGATTTTTCAAACCATGTCTGTACATTTGCACTGAAATCTGATACAAATATCCGGACAATTGTACCAAAATCGTCCGAAATCTGTACCCCAAATCGGATATATGAACATGCTATTTATATGCAAACCATCATTTCACGGAAGCCCCTAAAGTACTAAAGACTTCCTAACCCATATATACAACGATATTATCAATTGGGTGTATTGTAATTCTGTGCAATGTTGTCCCAGATGTCGCATGATACAATGTATTGGTTCCGTATATTTATATTTCAATGAAGATTCAATTACCTGAAATCTCTCTTTAAATTTGCTGTCTATTTTTCTTGTACAATACCATTTTTTAAAAAAAATGCATCCTCTAACCCTCAGTTAATTCCCAGTGTATGTCAATCCAGTTGTATAAAAAGAAATATATCTTCTATTACATATCATCATCATAAATGTCACTGATCTGCTGATAAATTTAGTTTTATGAATACACATATATATGCTCTATTTCAGTACATCATAACTGTCAATGATCTGCTGATAAGTTCAGTTTTATAAATACACATATATATGTTCTACATCAGTACATCATAACTGTCAATATTAATGTTCTGCTGATAAGTTCAGTTTTATAAATACACATATATATGTTCTACATCAGTTCATCATAATTATCAGTGATTTTCTGATAAGTTCAGTTTTATAAGTACACATATATATGTTCTACATCAGTACATCATAACTGTCAATGATCTGCTGATAATTTCAGTTTTATAAATACACATATATATGTTCTACATCAGTACATCATAACTGTCAATGGTCTGCTGATAAGTTCAGTTTTATAAATACACATATATATGTTCTACATCAGTACATCATAACTGTCAATGATCTGCTGATAATTTCAGTTTTATAAATACACTTATATATGTTCTACATCAGTACATCATAACTGTCAATGATCTGCTGATAAGTTCAGTTTTATAAATACACATATATATGTTCTTCATCAGTACATCATAACTGTCAATATTAATGTTCTGCTGATAAGTTCAGTTTTATAAATACACATATATATGTTCTACATCAGTACATCATAACTGTCAATGATCTGCTGATAAGTTCAGTTTTATAAATACACATATATATGTTCTACATCAGTTCATCATAATTATCAGTGATTTTCTGATAAGTTCAGTTTTATAAATACACATATATATGTTCTACATCAGTACATCATAACTGTCAATGATCTGCTGATAAGTTCAGTTTTATAAATACACATATATATGTTCTTCATCAGTACATCATAACTGTCAATATTAATGTTCTGCTGATAAGTTCAGTTTTATAAATACACATATTTATGTTCAACATCAGTACATCATAACTGTCAATGTTCTGCTGATAAGTTCAGTTTTATAAATACATATATATATGTTCTACATCAGTACATCATAACTGTCAATGATCTGCTGATAAGTTCAGTTTTATAAATACACATATATATGTTCAACATCAGTGCATAATAACTGTCAATGTACTGCTGATAATTTCAGGTGTATAAATACAAACACACACACACACACACACACACACATATATATATATATATATATATATATATATGTTCTACATCCGTACATCATAATTGTCTATGTTCTGCTGATAGTTTCTTTTTTATGAATACATATATTTGTTTTATTTCAGTACATCGTAATTGTAGGTGTTCTGCTGATAAGTCAGATAATCTTGGTCATAATCGTCGCCGTCAACCGCAGTATAGTAAGTAGCCAAAACACGTTTCTTCTCCCAAAAGTGTATAGTGCTAAAGTGTATATATTTCTGGTGCAATGTTGTCTTTGGGATCGGTAAGTCTATCCTTTATTGGTGGGTATCATAAATGACCATCGTTTTGAACCGCCATTCTAGTTTGCAAATCCATGAATATATACTTTTTTGTGTGAAAATGATAATTTGTGAAGAATATAAATAATCGGCAATTTTGTGTGTGAAAATGATAATTTGTGAAGTATATAGATAATCGGCATTTCACTGGGTAGCCAATAATTGATACAAATGTCAATTCAATGACAATGTGTTTCAAGGCTTATCTATATCACTAATTAAGACAACATTGTGAAATCAATTCCTGTGTAGAATCCAGGTTAAAAACCCAAGTATGATAGTCATCAACGCTGTTGCGGAACATGAGCTCTGTGAAAAATGTTTTTATAACAGTATTATCGAATGTTCTAAACTACCCGCAATCTGTGTCAAATCATCGTGAAAATGCTAAAAAATGTAGGTAAAAATTCCTGTCCAATTAGTAGGCTACTACGACAAAATTCACAAAAATAACGCTCTTCGTTTGTTGGTGTTTTTCATTGACATCACCTCTTTGTAGCTGACAGACCCGGCAAAACCGGAAATACTTGCATCACTGCATGCGGAGTTCACAGGAGTGAATGGAACCGATGGACTTACCCTAGCCTGGAATGCCGCCATGAATGGCGTAAGTTGATGATGATTTTGACTGAAATCAAACCCGTTGGGTTTTTTTTTATAGATGTTACGTTGGAAAATGGTTCCAACAATGGCCGCAGGTCAATATAAGGCGTGTAAAATCATAGGGCCAACCTCCAACCGAAGATGCCTTCTTTCACCTTTTCAACAAAGTTATCATATTTTTTTTCATTTCACCGGTTGATTGTTTCAGTTTCATAACACTTTTAACTTTCATTTGCAGACACGTTTTATTGATGATGTTACGGCGTTCAATTCAGTTTTATCATTGATCTAGATTTTGCAGGTTATATTTATAATTGAAATTCAAGTTACAATGCTATCCGTTGTGTGATTGTTCTTTTAATATTTCGTCAACGAGCAAATATATGGCAGTACGGTGTTGAGCTTGGCTTATGAATCATTATATTGAGATTTGTTAACAAGAAGATTAACTTAGATAGCTTATATTAGTTTGAATACATCATCTGATTGGAAAAGGACGTTGCCTCTAGTACATATATATGTGTCGTATGTGTTTGATTTAATGCGTGATTCATAATGTTAGAGTTAACCTGACTATTTTCAACTTAACAATACACTGTAAGTTGATTGATTCATTTAATCAGATTTTAGCTTGTCACAAGCATTCCCAATTTTTTCATAAGCTTTTCATAAGCTTTTCATAAATCGGCCTAAGAGTAATTGAGGGGTCCGAATGACGGGGTATCTAAAACGTCTATAAAATGCTACCCAGTCCTAGAAAATGGTTCAGATTAAGATATTCCGAAAGCTGAATTGATTTACTGTAATATACTGTATTATCAGGAATCCTGGAATTTGGTTGCAAAGTGACAAATCATCATGAAATCGAGTAATTTTCGAGTTTGGTTGCAGTCCCTTATAGGCAACTGCAACCAAATTATTTTTTGTCAAATATACATCATTTTTCATGTCTTGGCTAATAATAATTTGTTTGCAGGTAATACAATTATTTTTTGAAAAGGTTATCAGATCAATTTGGTTGCAGGAGATTTCAAATTTACCTAAATTGACGAGAAAACGACCAAATCAACAGTTTCAGTTCGACATGTTCCCTCTGACACAACGTGTGACGTAATACCATGCGCTAAGTAACACGTCTTTCAATTGGCTAATTCAGTATAAAACATTTTCGATAAAATTTTGACGTTCGTTGTTCTTATTCATGATTGATTTTGATCGGTTTTTAGATAGAAACTAGTCATTAAACTTAATTGATGATGTTTATTTTCTATCAAAATTAGTTTGCTATCAGAGGCATCTGTTACAGCCAATGAGAATAGTGATGAGATTTGACTCGTCTCGGGGCCACGTTGTAAAAACAAATGGCAATTTAGGAATAATTTGGTCAAGGAATGTCATAAATACTTGCCAAGACATGATAAACTATAGAGAATGTTAGATTTAACAAGGTTAGTAGAAATTTTCCATCCACTTTGTCAGAAACGACAGCGAAGCGGGACACGACATGATCGAAAACCGGACTCGGTAGCTTTGAGCAAGTTGCCGATGTTTCATTGAAATGTAAATAAACCGCCAGGTAAAGTTCCAACATTTGCTATCATCGTTTAGTTTCTCTCTGCAACCAAATTATGTTTAGTCAAGACTCTTCTGTTCTATGAAAACGTGTATTTTGATGGTTTCAAGAAGTTGGTTGCAGTTGCCTATAGGGGGCTGCAACCAAACTCGAAAATTAGACGTTTTCAAGGTGATAAATCGGTCTGCAACCATACTCAAAAGGTTTCATGTTATATATCATTGTATAGAAAATTATCTCAGCTATAAGAAAAATCCCATTTGGGCTTTTTTGAAGGACTAGGTTGCATTTTACAGTTGTTTTAGAGACCCCGTCATCCGGACCCCTCAATTACTCTTAGGCCCATAAATCTCCAAAATGGCCATCAAGCCAAGTGCATCTTGGGTAATTGAACAAGGATCGAGGGAGTTTAAGTGACATTGACATTGGCTTCCATGTCACAAAGGGTCTTTTAAATATTTCTGCATTTTCGAAACTTCACCAACCATATTTTGTGGATCATAAATATGTTGAAAATTCAATTTCATTACAAATGTCACCCATTTTTTTCTCAACAATTATAAATTTCATATGAGCAGTATCCTAGGTTGATTGAGAGATTGATGGTGTTTCAGCTGCAATGCTGTGGGGTCGACAGTTCCAGTGATTTTGACTCAGCTACCAAATGGAAGGCAGTGTGGGGTTCGAGTCCCCATGACTATATGGCTCCTGCTGCGTGCTGTAAATCAGGACTGTTTCAGACGGACGAAACTTGTGCTAAAAGTCCAGATGATACAAACAGCAATAAGAACATCGTACGTGAACTATTTACTTAAAGAGCCACTCCGTGAGTTGTTGGAGTCATATATGCCAAACTTAATAAATGGTGTCATTTGACCGCAAAGTATCGACTGTTACCAAAAAGACACATTTTAAAGCTAATCTGTTCTGTACAGTGACAATATCAAGGTAGAACGTCGCAATTATGATCCTAAACTGGACAGTGGCGTGCATCAATTCCTCAAACGTAATTTTGGAGACTTATCTAAAACAGCCAGGAGGGCAGTTAGGAGTAGATAGTGTTTCTTAGGTTATATAACTAGTATCCTTGTATATTGGACGCGATATCTACACCTTTATGCATTTATAAGGCTGGTTTTAGATTTTCATGGAAAACTAGTATTTGTCATATATATGTCTTTTGGACATGAAAAGTTAAGATGTTTTGATTTTATATCACCACATATGACATTTAGGTTCGTATTGAAGGTTAATGATATGTTATGAAAATCACGGAATGGCTCTTTTATCAATTCAACGGTGCTTTTCGACTTATATCTTAGATTATTTCTTAGGTTGTATAACTGCTTATTCAACATCAATTCAGCTGTTTAGTACCACAAACAGCAGCTTTAACATATTATATGAACTATGCAGTTAAATACAATTCATAAGGGATATCAAAATAACATTATTATTCCAACATCAATTATTCTCAATTATAATTCTATATATACATATACTTCAGACCATTATATAGCACTATTTATACAACAATAATGACCAACATATACCAACAGCAACATGGACATCGTACTTAAAATATTTACCTTAACTCAATAAGTATAATTCATTGGATTTTATTACTAATCCAACATCATTCTTTATATATAGACGGAACTGAAAAGAGGTCAATCTTCTCCATTTTCATTAGATATTACAAATTTTCTTAATTCTCGACTAAACCCTTCTTTCTGGAAAGAAGTTAACTGCTAACTTTTATCAAGTTCATTTAGACTGTCGGAAATATCATTTGATGATTTATTAGCTTTTAATTAATGGAGCTATGAAATGAAATGTCACTGGAGGGCCAAGCGTTAAAGGATAAACTTTCCAAAATTTTCCAAAAACTGTCAAACAAAGAATGATGTATCTCTCCAAAATGTTTTAAAAATGGATGTTTTTGTTGTTTTTCTTTAAGTTTAATAGTTTATGTTTGTAGTCAAATGGACTCTCAATATTACCATCTGCATATCAAGCTCACGTGAGAGTTTTAACGTCTCGATCTTGTTTTCAAAATTAATTCAGTGTAAATCAAGATTTGCGAATGGTATGATTTCTTTGAAACATTTATAGCATGATCTGAATCATCATAGGTTGATATGTTTTGATATTTTATTTTGCAGGGCTGCTGGAATACGCTCTGGGACTTCATATTTACTGGAACTCCTTTCATCATATTTGCATGTGCAGATATTGGAGGATTTGTAAGTTAAAATGTTTAAATACTGAATTTAATCAAATTCATCTCAAATGGCAATAAGAAAATCGAAACATTACACATATATGGTTGGTCGACGGCCATTAATGTTAGTAAAGTATTCTTAAAGAAAATGCAGAGAATATAATTATTTCGAAATCTCGTTCAGTAACCTTTCATTCAGACTTTACATTTAGAAGACAATATTCCGGGATGAACAATTTTAATGATGGACAGCCTGTGATCCGGAGTTCATGGACCCACCCCATTTGAATCATTTTCTTTGTCCTTTTTAATTGCTAAATGATGTATTGAAAATGAAAAGTTATCATTTCCTTTATCTTTGAAACTGGCTGCATGAAAATTTGTATCAGTTAAAGACACTTCGACCATTTTGTCAACTAATGGCGTAAACAAAAATTCAAGATTCTAGTAGGGAATAGTTCTATTGAAGTTTTTAAAAATATCTCGCTCCACTGGCTTCCAATCTCAGCAAGAATTACCTTCAGACGCCTCGTTCTAACGTATGACTGTCCTTATAATGATGACTTCCCAACGTGTCTCGAAGAATCCATTTCCCCTTAATCACCTCACATCCGCAATTGACTCTTCCATGACTTCACTAAACGTTTGACAGTGTCTTCTCTTTTGTCTGCCCAAAGATATGTATTTCACTTCCTCAAAGGCTCAGAAAAACAACCACTATCTAAATCACATGTTTTTATCTGTGGACCGGTAGAAACCTATATGTATATATATGTCTAAGTTGGATCACTGTGTTAGCCCCAATGAGCATCTTTGGGATGATATAAGGCGCTTTACAAACGTATTATCTTACACATAATTATCATTATTATTATAGATAATGAAACCGGTCTATATAACTTTCAGGCTCTGTTGACGTTCTTCTCTATCACCATTCTTTATGACGTCATACAGAAGGCTAAGGTTGGAACTATTGCTTAGACGGTCACGACTGAGGAAACTGAGGATTTACCTCCCTTTAACGTCTCTTCCTGAGTGCCAAACATGACGCTTCTCA
Organism: Phorcus lineatus; assembly: GCA_921293015.1. Taxonomy (NCBI): domain Eukaryota; kingdom Metazoa; phylum Mollusca; class Gastropoda; order Trochida; family Trochidae; genus Phorcus; species Phorcus lineatus. The sequence continues at coordinate 1,674,050 of OV121092.1, forward strand.
GCAGAATTCGGACCTTTTTCAAAATATGTTCGTAAAATGTTTCTGTGATAAGTTTTATTTTCATCTTGTGAATGAAAATGATATTTCATTTTTATTTGTAAATTGATATGGTAACAACATAATTTTAATTGAGCCATAATTTTAAAATTGAAGGTGGGATAACTTCCGACAACAGTCTGTTTTTGCATACCACTAAATTAACGGCAATACATATTAGTTAAAAAAACGTTAAGATTGTTTGATAGAATTAACCGGAAAGTCAAAGAAACTAGATTTTGTAAGCGTGTCTTTCCGAGAATCGGCGACAGCTTTTCAATTTTTTCTCATATTTGCCCGAACATATTTGCGATTTGTATCTTAACGTTTGTCTGTTCTTTGATGTTTCTTACGTTATTTGTTTAAACTGAGGATTGATGACGTTTCTTTGAAAGTCGTAAGTAATTTCCGATATCTGATATAATGATGATAGAAAGTAATTGAACAAAATGACCCACAAAACCCCATTTTTCTCTCATAAAAGAGATGTGTCGAAAGTTGTGCCTCAAGAACCATCGGTAAATGTTTCTGTGAAAGTCGTAAGTAATTTCCGATATCTGATATCTGATTTCAAACACCAGTAAAAGTTTCATGTTCTTGGTATTTTGTAAAAATAGTGAAACAATTTCTATGTACATAATGACTTGACTTACTCCCTGACTTTCACGACAAATTGATGCCTAACGGATTGCCAAGCCTGTGTGGATTTCAATGCTATAAAAACTTTGGATATCTGTTAAATCTGAATAAAAAATGAATGGAAAAATGTGTGAAAATACGAGTTAATGTCTCATTTATCTATCCTATTTATTCGTATGGTATATTTAAGTCCAGTATTGTTTTCATGCTATTTTGTTCAGTTCACAAGAAGACGTCAATATATAAACATATCTGACTTTTATGTCTATGAGAAAATATGTTAATGATGATAGAAGGTCATTGAACAAAATGACCCACAAAACCCAATTTTTCTCTCATAAAAGAGATGTGTCGAAAATTGTGCCTTTTAGAACCATCGATAAGTGTTTTTGCTAAAATATACTGGAAGATATTTAAATGACAAATGATATTCAAATTCAATAGTGACATATGACATATCTCATAAAAATCAATTAAAATGTTTCCAGATTTCTAATATTGAAGATTAAAATGATATTTAAAACAAGGTGTGTGTGCATACAGCTGCATTCCTAAAATGCCTTTACCTACGCATATATCCAAATGTACACACATCATTTAGATTTCGTGTAAATGTCAGTTGTGATACATGAACTTCACTAAAGAATCATCCTTTATTAATTTGTAAAAATATTAATTCTTAAATGAATTTATTATTAATTCTCAAACATATCATGAGATCGTCAGCTGGAATTTGAAATTTGGAAGGATGTGACAGGTATTTTCAAAATGCTTCAATTATGGAACGTCATTTTCCATATCTACTAGATGAGGGCATTTTATTGCATGTAAATTGAATAGATATGAAACATAATATATCACATTGATTTTTACTCTGTAAATCAAATATTAGAATTCATATAGGGAAACATTTAGTATTCTAAGTTTGACCCCTGGTCAATTCGACAAACTACCAAAACTAAAGATCTTGTGTCTGAGGTATGACATTGGAACATGTTGCGGTATGTCGACTCATCTTATCGAGGGATTAGGAAGAGCCAATAATTGCAGCCCATTGTAATATGGACTGTCGACTGTCATGAGATGAAACTCAACTAGACTTTCCATTTAATCACAAAGTATTATATTTATCATATGGTTTGATACTGATGTTTTACGTCTCAAGAGGCCACCCATGGTGATTTCTAAACAAGTCATACGATAATTGGACATTGTATCAGTGTTCCTTAGATTTATCCTTGTAATATAAGAGACATCATACCATTCTACAGATAACATCCATTCCCCTGAGATATTTTATACTGAAGAGAAGAATGGTCTCACTGCAGTATGAGAACATTGCGAATGGCAATGTCGCTGTTTGAAATATGATGAAACTAAATGTATCTTTTGTGAATTCTTTTTATCCATTCCAATAATAAGGGGACAGACAAACAATTTGCAAGACATTATTAAAATGTGCAGATATTAACTGATTTGATGTTTTAAGGTTGAGCTCAATTAGTTTTTTCAGCCCTTTGTTTAATATTTTGTATGACAAGGGTTGACGAAATGTAGGAAGAAAGAATGCAGGAATAAAACGCTAAGTACAGTGAGGTTGAAGACCTCATCTCTTTGAATTTAGAAGTGAGAGAATAGCTTCATAATCTTTATTCAAGATCATGGTTTGGCAATGAAGAGTTTGGTTGGAAGATAACGTCTGCACACACTTTTTCTACATTTGGACCGTTATGAACTTGTGTTTGCCTCCACACAACTTCTTCAAAATAACTATAAATTTGTCGCTCAAAATCCTCATATAAAGATGGTTGAGAAAGACCTTTCACGCTGGCAACATACGTCGGAAAAAGAAATGCCAAACCAGCATGGAATAAAATGTACATACAATTTCATAGGAGCTTTACCAATTTACATTTTGTCACTTTCGTCAAATGGGCTTGCCAGGGAAAGCAAAAGGACATATGCATCTGTTGCAATAAGAATGACCCTGCAGGAAATTCTTGGATAACAAATGTCAAATATCCTACTCACCTAGGTTAGAACCAGGCTTATACTGTGGACTGCTTGGGTTGCTGCTATCCCGATAGGATTTGTTTCATATGTTAAAAGCTATTTAGACAAGGAACAAGCAAGGTCAGCCCTGTTGTCATAAGGTTTTTGAAATTGGTCTATAATGTGGCACATTCTTTCCTCCAAGGCGTAACTTCTTCCCATGTTTGTCCTATTGGGGTTATTGTCGTGAACTTCTATCACTTCCCACAGAGACTGGATGGTCTAGAGATAATAAACAATTCCTACTGATGTTCTTCATACAATATGTAAACTTTGTCTGACACTGTTACAATGTTTAAATGTCATTCCATGGTGTTAAGGAGAAAATGGGTCTGCCATTTGTATACAGATTTACAATGTGTTGTTATTCACATGAACAGAATTGTAATAGATAGCTTTGTGCCATAGCACGTGGGTAATCAGATACATACAATAGATAGATAGATTTCAGCACATACAATACATCTAGTCTTTTATAGGCTATGTACTATCGTATAGACAGAGTACCACATATCTACTAAAATGTAGATACATTTTAAGTCTGTAAAACTCTCTGACAGTGACCTAGAACGCCATTATTCAAAATCATATGATTTTAGGTTTGACGTGGGGGTGAGGGGTATAATAATCTTTCCAGGGGGTTGAAAACAAATTTCAACCGTATTTCATTCCATGAAATACATGAATGTTAAGAGTTTTTGAAAAGCCAACGGTTATATATACA